>VWYK01014440.1:991-11653 GCA_013399775.1 Semnornis frantzii | reverse complement strand
ACTTTTTCTATTAAAAAAACCTAGGCAAATACGAAATTAGTGTTTTTACTCTTCCAGTTGAATCGTGCCAACTTGCTCAGCCTAAGGGCACAATTCAGTACGAGGCACAGGCAGCATCATGAGCAGCTTCATCTGCTATTCTGTTCCTTCCAGGGGGACTTAGAAGTATTCCGACTGCAGAGCCTATCAGCAAACAATTGTGATTTGGTGATGAAATACACAACTGCAGACTGGCAAGCACAATTAGCTAATAGGATTGGTGCTTTATCAGAACCCCATTTCAAATGGGCTGGTGATAGAGTAATTTTGACACCAAAACAGCATCATGGGAAAAGTATATTCTCTGAAATTGTTTGTGTTCAATTAAGCAACCTGAGCCAGCAGGTGATTTTCATCATGAGATTTCACTGGGAGGAATTTCTCTGCAGAATGCTGTGCTCAGGTCTGTGCTGACAAGCAAATTTTCTGTGTCATACCCTTCCCCCAAGCACATCCAGGAATACGGGGTTCCAAATGTTAGTTGCAAATATTTTAGGCTGTCCACAGCTCCCCCTCACAGACCTCAGCTGGCAGAAGCATCATGGCTACCAAGCTGCACCCTTGGCTGTGCAGTATCTTCCATAAACTAAATTTAGCTCATCTTGGTATGTGTTAAGCTGCATATATTCCTCCGGGGCACTGTAGGCCTGCTCTTCCCCCTGTGCTTGGAGATCAGGAAACCAAACCAGCCAGGTCCGTTTCACTGTGGACTATTTCAGAGAGCTCCTACAACATGAACTTTGCAGGGGCTGCCAGATCTCACTCGCAGCTCAGAGCTCATTAGGGAATCTAATTTCATGCGTTGGCAATGTGAGACTGAGTGGCGCTCCCTGCTTTTGTTAAGAACCCCCAGCAATGTCTACTCTGAGAGCAAACTGCAACATTGTTTTTCTGCTCTAGTTTCTCCTGTGAGAGCAAACTGGGCGCTTTTGTATCTGCTCTACAGCCACTAACAAACCAGCAAAGGGCAGTTAGTCTGCTGAGAGTCTACCGCATGAAATCTTTCACCACAAAAATGCCCTAGTGCAATGAAATTTCCAGCCTTCAAAAGGACTAGCTCCAATTTGGAATAGCTCTGTTCAGAGATGAGCTGCAGTGCTGCAGCTGGGTGGTGAGGCTCCAAACGGCCCTTCCTGTGACCTTTAATTGCAGTGCCCCCTCTGCCTTCTGAGCCTGCCTCAAGGGTGGGCTTCCATGGCTATGCCAGGATTACTAAACCACAGTAAAGCCGAGTGGTTTACTACCATCTTTGCTAAAGGATTATTGCCAGCTTGATGACCTTGTCTCATCCTCCCACCTCCCCCCACTTCAAGCAGGGGCTGACTTGTGTCAGCATTTGACCCCTTGCAGCCTGTGGTCCAAGCATCTGGTGTGATTTCCATGCTGGAGGAAGCCAGCCTATGAGCACTGTGAGAAGTGTGAACAGATAGTATCTCACCTCTTGACTGGCCCAGCCCAGAGTCAGGACATGGTGCACAAGGCTCTGGCATTGCTGGTACCTGACCTCCCACAGCTCCTGTCCTTGCCTCCTCCAGCTAGCTCATCAGAATGTGACCCAATACAATGCACCAGAGGTTATTGCTCTCCAAGAGGTACCAGGAAATTAGCCTTTGGTTCAAAGGTGATTCGCTCCTTTTGTGTTTGAGTTAAGGTAAACATAGGACAGGGTCAGAACACCCATTTCATACTCCCCGGCTTCATGTGCTTGAGAAGAGTTGTGGCTCATCACGCCCAGCTGTACTGTGGATTCTTTTTCTGCAGCCAATCTTCTTTTGCTGTGCAGTCAGACTTCTCTGTAAGATATGGAAAGGGGTCAAATCCATCATCCATTGCTGCTCTCCTAAGGGGGCATACAAATACATGGAACACTGCCTTCACATGGGTGCAAAAATGTAATTTTCAACCTTTTTTTAATTCTCTTCTTGTCCTTAAGGCCATTTGCCCTGAATCACCTTTTTAACCTCATCTTAATCACTGCACTCCTATTTCTTTATTTTCTTTAAACGTATGCTTTAAAAGAAACTGATGGCTTTTAGTAACAGATACCAGTCACCCTGAGAGCAGTCAGACACTGGAATTATCTCCCAGAGGAAGTGGTGGATTCCCTTACACTGGTCAGCTTTAAGACTCAGCTTGACAGGGTGGTGGGCCAGGTCATTCCAACTCAGCTATCACCTAGAGAGGTTGGACCTTGGAGTCCCTTCCTACCTGGCATTCTGCAATTCATGTCAGAGGTAAAACTCCAGTCTGCACATCTGCTGTCCGTATGATCAGTTGTTTTCCTTCTCCCCATCTGCCTTACATCCCTTCTTTTCATTCATGCTCTTACCCAAGCAGCACCTCAGTTGTGCTTTCCTGTGATTTTCCCTTAGCCACAGCCTTGAATGCTCTGTGTGATACCCATCTCTCTCCCACCCAGACTTTCCCTCCGTGACACCTTCAGGCCTGAGGTGTCACCCTGACACTTGCTCCTGCAATCTGGGATGGTGCTCTCCACCTTTCTCCAGCTGTCTCTTTCCTTTTTCAGTTTGTCTATCTCATGATTTGAACATCTCTCAGGAAAATAAAAAGGAAGCCATTGCCATTCTGCAACTCTGGCTTGTCCTGACAGCTTCAGTGAAGGTAGGCAGATGGATAATATCTTCAGATCTCTGTCCTGCCTTTTACAAGATCAGTGGATGACCATGCTGTTCCTCTGCTATTTTAAGCTTTAATCTCCTTGCTCTGTAGCTCAGTGATGGCAACAGAGAACACAGATCTGTTCCTACCTCCTTTCACACCCATGCTATGGGTTCTGTCTCTGTGTAGGTGCATCACTGTGTAGAGCTTGGTAAAACCAGAAGTCTCACTCCAGCACAAAATGTTACTGGTGGGATTTCAATTGCGCTTGGCTCTGCCCTCTCTTAATTGCCCTGCAAGCAGAGTGGAGAACAGAAATGCACTTTCAAGTGCTTTTAAACATCTCACCCTAAAATGAACGAAGAACCAAAGGCCTCATGTGTGGTGGTTTTCAATTTAATTCTTCAATTAGCATTGAAGTGAAAGTGTTAGATGCACAGCCTCTCCTTGGCAGAGCAGTCTGCATGTGGCATCACAATCATAAATAAAAGCAGCAATTTGTTCAGTCAGAGATAGAGTCTGGACTCAGATCTTAACAACCCTAAAGCTTTTGTTTAGAGTGTATTGTATCTTGGACCCAGTTATAATTCAAACACTGTATTTCGTGTGAAGTGCTCCTTTTGAGAAAACAGGAGGAAGCTGCACACTCTGCACAGGCTCCAGGGCAGGCAAGACAGGAAGGCTTGCATCAATTTCCACAGGGTTTCACCACCCTTTTCAACTGAAACTGAAAAGCACCCTAAATCCAGTACCTAGCACTTTTAAATTAAAGCTTCCTTCAGTTAGTGACATTAGTAGAGCCTAGTGTTATATGTTGTTACCCACCTCTTCTCCGAGAGACCATGGCTGGCAAGTGGAAGACCCCCATGATCCTGGGCACACAGACCAAGGTGCATGGAAGCTCTCCTAATGGCAGGTGTGTCCCTGCAGCTGTCTCATGGTGTCCTTTTCTGCATGAACTCTTGGCATCCCTGGGTGGATGAGGGCTGTGGGATAACAATACATGGCACTAGGCTCTACTAATGTCACCATCTGAAGGAAGCTTTAATTTAAAAATGCTAGGTACTGAAGACAAACATCTCTTCCTTTGAAGACAGCACTGGTGGCATTGGAGTGAAGCAGGAGTTTGCTGTATTTGGAAGGAAAGTGTAGGCCAGTGACCAGACACTCCTCTGACTTTCAGACCACCTGCAACACCCAAGAGGAGACCCAGGAATACCATCTGTGCCCCAGCCTTCAGCTCTGTTTGCACCCAGCTATGGTCTCAACATACACAAGAGCTTCCCCCTGTGCAAAGCCTTCAGACCCCACCACTCTATTCAGCAAAACAGTGGCAACTAACGGATAAAACTGACAGGTCACACACCATGTTTGGAGGTACAGCATTCCTGATGGACCGTGATCATAGGCAGGTAACCCACTGCTCTCCTCTGGCCAGGCAGACTAATGAAAACACAGTGCCATCAGCTGGGCGTTCGCAGCCACCTGCCTATCACCAGAGCCCAGGCAACTTACCTACCAGAAGGCAGGGGCTTCATATCACCACATCTTCTGTGCTCAGCAAGCTCTTTGAGGTAGGCAAAAACACACAGAGAATGTATGCCTGCCTTATGTGAGGAGGGCAAATCTGTCTGCAGCACAAAATCAGGATTAGAAGGTTTTGAGCCCATTAAGAGGACAGAGGCTAATCCTTGCTGTGAAGGAGCTTTAGGAAGCCTTGTGTCCTCCATGCTATGCCCACCATCCACCAGCACTTCCTTGCTGCCTGAAGGCATCCATGGCAGCAGTGGTGCCCCTGGCACAAGGGTGAAAGCCTGTGCCTGCAATTTGCTTTGGGAACCTCTCACAAGGAAGGGGGAGATTCAAATGGGAAAGTAGTATTCCTTAGCTTCTAATGACCAGAAAAGTGCAGCCAACCATGCGGCCCAGCAAAGCATAGCCAGCCTTGAAATCCTTATTAATTATGCTCCTTCTCTTCCAAACGAAATCTGGTCTCTCCACTGGAGAATGCCAGCACACCTCTCCCTGAAGGTTAGAGATCAGAGTATTTTGTCATCTCTTACTCCCTGCTCCCTCACTCACTACTGGAAAAATATGCAGCAGAAGACACTTCTTCCCAGGTGTGTTTGCATTTATGCCATGTGAAAAAGCTCCCTTTCTCTGCTCTCTCTCCTGCTGCTGCCCCTGCTCCTTCGAGATTCATCTCTTGCTCTGCCTGTGCACTTTCTGCTCCTGGCTGGCTGCAGGGCTTCTCAAAATGTGGGTTTAAAATGTGAAGTGACTTCTGGACTGTGTGGCTCTGGGCCAAGCTTTCATGAACAGTGGCTAAAATTTTGTACTTATTCACTGCTTTTTGATATGGGTCAATGCCTATTCCAATAGGCATTTTGGCATGAAAGGAGCAACTTCAGAAAGTGACAGAATTATGTGAGTTGAAGAACTCAGCATCTTCATGGATGGCTGACTCCTGAGCAATACACTTAGCTCTCTTTTCTTGTAATGGCCTTCCATTTATTTCCAGAAGCTCTCATAAAATTCTGCGGCTCTGCCTTACTCAAATGATGCATAGGTATATCTATACATATATATTCCTATACAGATGTATCCTGTGTTCTGAAGAGTTCCTCTCACTCTCTGGGGAGAAAAAAAAACCAAAACCACAAAAAAAAAAAAAAAAAAAAAAAAAAAAAAAAAAAAACAAAAAACCCCACAAAAAACAAACAAACTAACAAGNAAAACCCACAAACAAACAAAACCCAAAGAAAAATAAACCAAAAAGTTAAGTTAGTTAAGTGAAACTGAAGGCCAAACTTGACTGGGCTGAGTCCTTTTGAAACTCACCCAACATAAACCACCAGTGGTATAAGAACAAGACTGGGTCCCAGAGATGGCACCAGCCTTGTGCCATGCCAAGGAACAATGCCAACACAGGACAATGGTCTGCCATTAACAGAGCTGTTTTTACTGGACTTGGATGGTCTCACTTCTTAGTCTCACAGCTTATGTATTTTAAAGTAAGGCCAGTTTCTGGGGACAGGTGACGGCTTTCAGTTCTAGTTGTAAGGACAATTCCTTGCACTGAAGGAGTCTTTTCTGTAGGCTTAAGTGCATCCAAAATATCCAGAACCCATCTCTGTTCAGTTTCCTTGAACACATACAGCTTTTATTATCACTCTACTGAGTGAACAGGATCCTGACCCAGGGCACAGCTGTAAGCCTGTGATACTTAGGGCAACAAGGCATGAGATGGGAGCCAGGGGGCTGAGGTTCTTGTCCCAGGGGAAATACACTCTGACCATGCTGTGATGGATGGACTTCAAATATGGCTGTGCAATAGTCTGAGGATACATGGGAGAGTCACACAAGGCAACAGTACTGAAAGAGTGAAATATAGATATGGGAGTGAGAAGTGGGATAGAAAATAAATGTGGAATTTAAAAGGTACTATGAAGAAGAACACCAGGTGTTTAACTGATTAGACTAGGTATGATTTTTCTCTCGTGTCTTTAGAATGATTTTTAAGCAGGCTTTGGAGCATATGTACGTATGTGGATTCTAGGTGTGTGTACAGGCCTGTTCACTGAAAACACAGAATTAATCTGCATGGGGTAGAATATTTAGGCCTTCTGGAAGAGATTGTGGTTCAACAGCACACTAGCAACACTCCTTTCCTCAAGCTACATGACTGAATGCTAGACAGCCTGTTATGCATGCATTGCCTTCCCAGCTAACTGCACTCAGAAAGTCCGGTTTCTACACAGGCAAACAGCAAAACCTCTAAACCAAGTGCCTTGGCTGATCCTGGACATGATCTGTGCCACATTTCTTTTTTTTGCTAATTTTCCTTCCCCTCAGAAATATCCAGGGCTTGAACTCCAGGATGCATGGAGCAAAGGGAGAGTAAGGCAGCACAGACACTTTTTTTATCTGGAGCAGGATGTGTCTTTAGTTGATACAGGCTCAAAGCTCTTCTGCAGTGGTGATGGTAAGCTAGAGGTAGGGAGAAAAAAATAGGGAGGGGTTGTGTTTGTTTTTTGTTTTGCTTTGCTTTGTTTTTTAATGAACGATTTAGTGTGTATAAAACCAGCAATGCAATAGATTTTAATGTGCATTCCAGGGGAGGAATAATCAATTGTTCAAGCTTCAGAACACATTTTACTTTCTTCCATTTCTAACTGGAAGACTACTAAGAAAACATATCAAAAAAATCAAAGCCCTACTATACTAAGTATACATATATGACACATGGTTCTTATCTCAAAGCAGTATTTGTGTGCACATTTTAGTTCTATGGTTGCAGAGCCTGTTGAAACAAAGCAGATTTGGTAGCCATTGTGCTCTCTGTGTGTGCATAAACAAAACCTCGCTGCGCTTCCTTCAGTGCAGTGACTGATGCGAAGCACAGTGGGAAAGCCTGATTTCCTCTGCCCACTGTCCTCTGTTCTTGATATGAAGCAAAACACTCTCAAAGAGGCACAGCTTTGCCACTTCAGAAGTACCAAAGAGTATTGTAAGAAGAATTTCTCAGAGGTGATATTTTGTTTTTAAAGAACCCTAACAAGTTCAGAAGTAGTGTGAAGAAGGAAATTACACAAATTTTGCTGTCTTGAGTCATAAGAGAAACACTGCAGTAATTAAAGTTAACATAAAGAGCCATCATTGGACTGAGTACTGAGGCTTTGGTGTTCATCAAGGTAATTGATAACCAAGCACTGAAGGAGCAGCACTGTCATGGTCCCTTAGCCTATCCACAGTGATTCCAAAAAAGCTGAGGGCATGGCCCATGAAAACCCTCTTATCCAGCCTCACTGGATAAGGAGAAGGAAAGGAATATATTACCACCCCTAAAAACACTCTTCTATCTTTGGCTGGAGGAGGAGAGAGAATGCCTCAGAGTCAGCGTTTTCAGCTTGTGCTGTCCATGGTCTGAGGAGAAGGTCCAAGAAGTGTGTTGCTGAATGGGATACTTCCAGTGTGTGATGTTTTCAATGGAGTTCTCTTTTCTACAGGAGTTCTTTTCTTCTCTAAGCAGGCATCATTTGGAGCTTTTTTACATATTTTTTTTACTGCAGCTTCCTCCTCACCCTTATTATGCAGACGTGTCCGGGTATTGCCTCCAGAGAATCTTGTGTCTGCAAGGGTCTGGTGCCACGGTGGGCCTTTGCCCCCACTTTGCCCCCCACCTCTTCACACACTGCCCTGAGCTTATCGTCCAGGATGTGCATAGTCTTTGTCGCGTATTCCAAGGTAGTCTGTCGACCACCCCTGTGGCAGGTGCTGTCTCAATAAGCAGATCTTACCTTTCATTGAGATATGTCTCAGTTGTTGATACAATCACAAGGTGATTTGCATCCAGGACTCAATTCCTGCAGGTACCTGGCAAAATCTCCTCACTGCTAAATCGCCATACTCGCTGTAAGCTCCCATTGTTGCACATCTGGTGTGAAATGCATATGTTTTTATTATCTGCACAGCCCTCAAATCTGCTATAAAACCGTAACGCTATGCTTCAGCCCAGTGGCTGTTTTACTTCTGTGAAATGTCATCACTATGAAATTTCTAAATTTTTTTTCCCAATATTGCAGTAACAAACCTTTTTTTCCCTCTTTTTTGAAACTGTGTTATCAAACTCTGGCGTGAAGCAAAGCTGTCTTATAAGGGGTTGTCTAACCTAACTACACATAACACAGGACTGCAATGTAACATAGCATCTGTTACTGCCATTGCTGCATTGTGGTGACCACACGCCATGCCTGGGCTGAGGGCACTGACTGCTGAGCTGCACAGCACCAGTCGACACTTCCCTGCAATGTACAGTAGAAGGCAAGTGTGGGGTGCCTCTGCAGGACCTGTGGCCTTTCACACCTCCAGGAGTCACTGAGGCTTTTGGAGTGCATGACCTCTGGAGCTCAGTACCGGCCTTGCAGTGGGGAGACCGTGCTCTTTCCAGCCCCCGAGAAATCTGGTGGCACACCTGACACTGAATCATAGAATCATTAAGGTTGTAAAAGACCTCTAAGATAAAGTCCAACCATCAGCCCGAAGTGACACACGCAACCTGTGCTACAACTCCCACTTCCCGGCCCACGGCCAAAGAGGTGGCTACAGACAACTGCCAGTTCACACTGGACACCACCACACATTGCCGCCACATCACTCTCTGGCCGCTACCGGGACTCGAACTCGCGAACCCAGAGCCGCCCCGACCACGCATGCCCAGAGGCGCCTCCTCGCAAGGGGAGTAGAAGCTCACATGCCACCGGCGTGCGCGGACGGCGGGTGGGGGAAGAGTGCTTGTCGGGCAGCGCGCATGCGCCAAGCCGCCAGGGTTGGGGCGGACTCGCTGAAGTGCAGCGGAGGTAGTGGGCGTGCTTTCCGTTGCCGGGCGCCGCTGCCGGCCCCGGCTTCCCTCGCTCCCTCATCATGGATGAGCAGAGGGTGAGTCCCGCCGGTGGGAGCTTGTCTCCTCACGGGTCGCGTCCGGCGGCTGGGCCGGATTGGGCCGGGCTGGCCGAGCTGGCATGGGCTGGGCTGGGCTGGGCTGTTTAGGGAGGGAAGGCGAGCCTGGCCTCCTTTAGCTGTCTTTGCCGTCGGCCTTGGGCGCGGATGTTGCAGCGAGCCTTCGGGACTACTGTTGGGAGCAGCCGAGAAGGCGGTTGGGGCGTTCCCTCGGCGTGTCTTCGTTGTTCCGGTGCTCAGCCTGGCTACCTGAGGAGATTATTCGCTGCAGTAAGGGTGCCTGCCCATCTGGGTTGCTGCGGGAGCTCGGGCAGGCCTCCTCCCTTCGAGAGGAGCGGGAGCCGGGTGGCGGGGCGCCTGTCGGCCGGGTCTTCTCCGTGTCTGCTGGCGCGACCGCACCCCTTGCTACTTGGTAATGAAGTGTAGGGCTCTCTCACGTTGTGTATTCCTGTCATAAGTAATCATGATGCGTACATAGGCCCTTCTGTTACCCATTCATGTAATCCTGTGCTTAAGGGAACTAATTAATAAAAGCATTTTGTAGTTGTTGGGTGTGTTGTGTTTTTTTGTATTTGAATTTTGTTTGGTTCTTTTTTTTTTTTTTTCCCCCCAATGGCTGCTGCCCTGTAATTTGCTATCTGTCCCCTCAGGGAAATCACCGAGCAGCCTCTGCTCCCGAATCCAGGCTCCATGTGCTTGGCCCAGGGATGGGCATTCTAAAAACGATACTCTCTGCATATAGTTCTGAGTCAGCCTTCAGGCAGTCCAGAAGGGCTTCAGTTACACTCCGTGAAAGATGTTCATTCCTTAGCTTGGAAACTGGTTTGTGAATAGGTTCTGGATAACTAGCACTAATAACAGCTTGAAAATTACACATCACAGATGTTTGCTGTTTTAGTTAATGTGTTCGTGCAGTGCCACTGCATACTTACCAATATTTTGGAACGTGGGATGTGAAGTTCCAGAAAAGTGTGCTTTTGGTAGATAGCAGAATGTGTCTACCACGATGTAAATGTAAATTTAAGTCTGTATGCCTTTGCCTGCTTTATGTAAGAATAGTCTCTGTCAGAATGCATAAATGAGGATTGCAGCTGTCGTGGTTGCTCTAGGTGGGTGTCCCTCAGTGGTGTCATTGATCATATTTAAATTTTAGTGCTGCTCAGAGGTTCTGAGTATAGTAGTAAAACTGCAATTGGTCTCATATTTTACAATACTTTGTTAATTTGCTGTCATGACATCCATTGTGTCAAGTATTCCTTCAAACTTTTGCAACCTCAGGGTGTGGACAAATGCTAATTAAGTGTGTTGTTTTGTTTGAAATATGATCTGCCCATGAAGGTTAATGTGACATGAGATTTTTTCTTAGGCCGGAGGCTGCTTTAGGAACTCTGTTCTGCATCCAGTTGTGTCATAAGATTTCAGTATGATATTGAGCAAGTTGATAACTTGCTTCTTAAACAGAATAGATGTAATTGTTTAGATGCAATTGCTTGACTTATTGAAGCTGATTCTTTAACTTTCATGAGGTGTCCATCTGCTTTAGCA
>VWYK01014437.1:0-14294 GCA_013399775.1 Semnornis frantzii | reverse complement strand
GCAGTTTAAATGCAAAGCCTCTAAATACAATAGTAGAAAATACCATGCTTCATCATTAATGAGATAAAACCAGCTCTGAAATGGCTTTTTTTTCCCTTGTCCTTCAGTTATGTAACTGTAATTAGTAGGTTCCCCAATCAATTAGTACATAAGAATATTCCCTTTTCTTTCAGGAACCTAATGAAGCTATAGAGATTCCTATTCTTTGCTTACCTCAAAGCTGAGCCTGGCTTTATCATTCTGCCATCAGAAATTCATTTCATACTTAACCAGTATCTTTCTTCACCATAATGCACTCGCAAGAGCAGCGCATAACTGTGACTCCTTATGACTACCCTGATTGTTTTGTACTCATTAACCTGATTTTTTTTTTTTAAACACACTTCATATTGGCCAAGCTTATGTCCATTCAAACTGGTGACTCCATCATGAGTGCTAAATACATATGACTGCATCTATTTGGTGACTTGTGTCTTTATGTGCAAGCGTAGTATCAATTTTGACAAGGTTTGATGGCTGATAAGAGGAGCTGAGGTTCTGCCAGCACAGCCTCGTAGCTTTCTCTGGAAAGGGCTGGAGAAGTTTAAAAGTATACTGGCACACAGAAATCTGCACAACTAGTTTGGATGGCTGCTACTGAGATTTCAGTAAACCTCAGGTCAAAGCATCTGAACCAAATCTAGAAGGGAAATTTGATTTAGTTGTTCCGTGTTTCCGATTCACCCAGAAGCAGGAAGCACTAAACCATCCTGAAAGAGACCTGTGACATCCTAGGCAGTGCCCAGACTTAAATAGAAGGCTGTTTTCTTGGCTGATGGCCAAATCACATCTCCTTGCTTCTGTTTTCTGGTGAGGTTGAAGCTAGATGTCTACTGTGTTATAAATACAGCATTACTGTGCATCTCCTAATACTTTAGTAGTCATGTTCTGGTTTTGGTTACCACCAGACAGTCCAAATAAATCAGTGGGACTGAACTAGAGAAGGAGAATGTCTGGATTTAGCTTAGCAAAGTCTTCCAATTTTTCTTAAACCAAAAGGCCCCTAACTTCTATTTTGTGATGCAAAGCATATGTAAGTCTGTGCTTTGACCCTGTTGGATTGGACATTTCCTCTTGGAGAGAGAGAATTTTCCCATGTAATGGTTATTGGGTGTATTTGGACTAATAACATATACATGCTATAAATACTTCTCAGCTGCAGTGAGACAACAGATGCCAACTCTGTAGAATCCACTCAATATACATATTGCTTTGTAGGCTGTAAGCAAGCTATACGTTAACAAATGGTGGCTAACATGGGAATAGTTTAGATTAGCAAAACTACAAATGAAAGGGTAGAAACTTTGGGCTCTTGTGTGATGTCATAAATCAGGCACCTAATGATCTGCATCAAGTTCTTTGCAGAAGTCACCTCCGAGTGAATTTCAGTATGGGTACAGTGAATGAACATAAAAGGCTTAATTGGTTTAACATCTATTTTAACATAATTATATATGTATCTTATGTTAAAAACCAAATTAAAAATTTAGACATTTCCACTAAAACTATTCAGTGTTTTTTCGCACTGTGGTTGTAAAATCCCAGTGGCCTGTGATATGCACATTTTGTCCACAGTGTGCCTCCTCCCTGGGGAGCAGTGAAGCAAGAAATACTGATGATTATTTTTTTTTTCTCTTGCTAGAAAGTTTAATATCAAATATTTGTGCCATCAGCACTCATGCAGTTGGAAAGATGTGCCTGAGAAATAGTGTAGTCTGCAGTAGGAGTCAGGTTCTGCTCTCAGCTCTGAGGCAACTTGATGGGTGGGATTAGAATCAACTATTTGCTGATTTCTGTACTTCCACTTTCATGGCAGGTCTGGACTTTTCACACTTAGAAAATGTCTTTCAGTTTTATTATAAAACAGTGTCACCTGAATTGACTGGCACTACACTTCTGATTGTCTGTGTATCTGAGCTCTAAAATACCAGTGCCTGATCTCATAGCTGCTTAGGGGTGTCACAGTTTGTTTCTACAGGTGGGCAGAAAATATTGAAGTACAGTACTTGCATAAAGTCACATGAGAAGGATGTGCTGGTAGAGTGACTCTACCTTATGAGGAGAGGCTGAGGGATCTGGGGCTTTTTAGTCTGGAAAAAAAACTAAG
Organism: Semnornis frantzii; assembly: GCA_013399775.1. Lineage (NCBI taxonomy): Eukaryota > Metazoa > Chordata > Aves > Piciformes > Ramphastidae > Semnornis > Semnornis frantzii. The sequence goes on along the minus strand of VWYK01014437.1, from coordinate 12,148 downwards.
AGAGGATTTAATCAAGGTTTGTAAATATCTGAGGGCTGGGGGTAAGAGGGTCAGGAGGTGGGGGCAGGTTCTGCTCACTTCCTCCCTGGGGATAGGACAAGGAGCAATGGATGGAAACTGCATCACAGGAGGTTCCCCCTCAACACAAGGGGGGACTTCTTTACTGTAAGGGTCACAGAGCACTGGAACAGGCTGCCCAGAGAGGTTGTGGAAATCTACTTCTCTGGAGACTTCAAGGCCCATCTGGATGTGCTCCCCTGTGACCTGAGCAGACTGTATGGTCCTGCTCTCAATCTCTTTGGTCCCTTCCAACCTCTGACATCCTGTGACTCCTCTGTACAAGTTTTCAAACCACTGCATCATCTTCTAGATATTTCTGATAGTTTTTGAGTACGCTAATATATTTTGATCAAGCATCTTTAATAGCTAGGACTTTATTATTCCATTTTCCTGGCAAGGAAGGTGCAAAATTTACTTCAGCTTGTGAATGCCATCAACACCATCCAAGCTTTTATTAGTTCAAGATCAAACCACTGGAAAATGCTCTACATGGGGCTAATTCAAAACCAGGAGAATAATTGAAGTATGGTATACTTGCACTTAAAGTCATTAATAGAGACTTGAAGCTGTGCAATGGAATTAATTTAGGATTTACTTGACTGTGACTAAACTGAAAGAAACAAAATACTTTAATTTGTATACAGAAATAGCTCATTGCTGAAATAAATGGGTATCAGTCCCTCTAATACCACACCATGCAACAAATGTCATCAATGTTGATCTACTTTCTCCCTGTGATGGTTTGGGAGTTCCCTGCCCCCCCCATATTTTATAAAATGACCCAGACTAGACTCAGCCAGCTGGAAGTTAAGGACTGAAGCTCTATTTACAGCTTAGCACAGTATACAAGCAGAGATATACACTATATACAGGAATAATTACAGAAATATACAAGGTAAAGGTAATACAGAAACACAACACCCCTCCCAGAAATCCGAGTCCTCAGGAGGGGCTCCCAACCACCCTTCCACCTTCTTCCCAACATTCTACCCCCAGGGTTTGGCTTACATGCAAGATGAGTTTGGAGGATGGGCCAGGGGGGTTAGAAGGAAAGTGGTTAGTGAGGTTACTCAGCAGAGAGGAGAAGGCAAGAAGCTGCAAGACAGCCCCAGAGTGTCTGCGCCCAAGTGTCTTATCTATGTTTATGTTCTTAGTCTTAAACATCTCAGCAAGCCTGAGTGAAGTAGACATCATCACTGTTTTCATAGCCTATAATCTAATTTTCTCTATTAAAATATTCCAGCTAGCCTCAAACTGGCACACTCCCTTAGTTAGCCAAACATCTGCTTTATTCTATAATCCCTCTCAGTTTTGAATTCATGGTGAGTTTATAGATTTGGTGAGAAATTATAATTGAGTGTTATTTTCTCCCAGTCTGATGAAAATCAGTGAAACTAAAAACTCCTTCATACCGTTTTTAGTGCTCATGACTTCACTTTGTGAATTTGCATAGATGAGAAATTAGCTGAAGACAATATGAATTAATTTTGATGTCTGAAAAATGTTCATAACCTAAGACTTAGAGGTGGTGTGTATGGTGTAGTAAAATGGAGTGCTCAAAAAGCTGGGAAAAAACCCTTTTATTTTCCCTTAAGTAAAGGACACCAAGAAACCTATTTTCAAAAGACTAATAGTCATATCACTGTTACTGAGGCAAGTGTGCTTCTGCCAGCAACACCATTATATCAGCAGGGTCTTGTGCAAGAAAGATGTTGTTAGCTACAACAGCAGGTTCCACAAGAGTTAGACATGTCACCTTTTAGAGGACAAAAATGCAACACCTGTGATATCCTTCTTGCAAAGAGGAAATGACAATGTCTGATCATGATGATGATTTAAACACCGGAGATGCCAGAGGTCACAGGGAGGTGTAGCTGTTCTCAGAGTTAGTGGTGCACCTTCTGGCACTGATTTTTTACCAAAATAAAAGGGAGAAAAAGCACATACAGAGCCTAAACCCAAGTGTGATAAAATAAGCCACGATTTTGAAAGTGTGATATTTAAAAACACCCAAGGAAGTGACTGCTGTAGTAATAAGGTGATGCTGAACTTTGCTTCATCACTTGTTGTTTACCGTTATCAGGGTTCTGCTGCTAACATGACTTCTGCTTGGCCAATTTGCTGTTAAAGGGACTGCTTAAAGCATCTTAATTCTATCCAGCTGAACTTTCTTATTGGTCTCAACTGTAAAGCTACCCTTTTTATTACCCTTTTGTAACATCCCAAGGGAGGAACTTCCCCAGTTTTTGAGTCTACAATGTTGTGAGTGATCAAAAAAAACCCCCAAGCTTCCTCACCTTAGTGAGTTAATACTCTGCATGGTGGCTGTAAGCCTAGCTCATTCTAAATGTAGGTTTAGTTGTATTTACCTACTTCCACAGCCATTTGAATTTTTTTTTCTTGCACAAAACATGCTTTGTACTTTGATTTAAGAAAAGGCTTGAACTGTAGAAAAAACCCCAAACTATTAAAAAACCCCCAGAACTCTGAAGTGTAACATCTCCTTTTCTGTTCATTAAATGATAAAATGTTCTCAGTTTTTACAATTGTTGTGGCTGTGGTTTCTCACCACTTATTTGTCTCTTCGAAAACCCATCTGAAATTTCATGGTCTAATGCCTCATTTAACAATTTCTTTCTTATGGAAGTCCAATTTACAATTAAAAAAAAAAGTTATTCTAGTCATCCAGGGCAACAAACATTATTATAGAAGCAAGTAGAGAAAAACAGAGTAGAAATTATATGGACAATAAAAAAGTCCTTCTCATAGCTAAAATAAATGCTTAATCTTAGTTTCGCAAAACCAAAATAATTCTTCAAACTGATGCATTTCAAACCCAGGCAGGCTTCAGGACAATAATAGAGTCAAGTTTTAGTGAAATGTGGCTTGACTGAAATGTAGATAATCACAGACTGTCTCAATGGTTTTCTAGTTGTCTTGGGGAACTGGGCTCAGCTGAATGACTGCAAGGAAAAGCATGAACTCTGAAGTTTTCTTTAAGTAATGTATTTGTCAAAAAAATGTAAAAAATACAAAGGAAATAACAAGGTTTTAAAGCAGGGGAGTGAGAGAGGCAGCAGCAGCATGCTGCAGGAGAGAAATACTGGATTTTCCCTGTTAAAATATGTGAATGGATCTCATTCTGGTTTGAATGTTTTCAATACTGCATTGGATTCTTAAACTTGAGGTTCAGCTTAAGGATCCCAGTCTTTTTAAACTCTCTTATCCTCTGTTCAGGGGCATGTACTTGGGAATGTAGACTTGTGGGGTCAAGATTTGACATAAGTCTGTGTGGAAGGTGGTCTTGCTAAACTCACCATCTTGTCCATCATGAAAGTACTGATTAGCAGGAAACGGTAAGACAGCCCTTCACTGGTAAAACTTGTGGGCAGAGAGCCTAGGTGCAGATCACCAATGCACAATCTTGCTTCTCAAACATTTGATTAGCCCTAAATCCCAGGTGACTCAGGACAGAACTTGTTTTCCAGTTTCCAAGCTATTTAAAAATGCTTTGCAAGGTTATACATTTTTCATTTTAATACCCAAATCCTAAACCTGCTATATCAAGAATTACCATCTTGGTTTGCTGAGTACTGGAGGCTGCTGCTCACAGCTCTGAGCCCTGGATTTGATTTGGTCTCCAGCAATTACTAGGAAGGTGGTTGCTATAGCTGCACTAATGAAAGGAGCAACCATGTCTCCTTCAAGGCAATGTAAGCAAGCATAAATAAACAAATGCCTAAATACTATAAGTGATGTTAATGGCATAAATAAAGTATTACTGCAAGAGGGAAAATAAGATTTCAGCCCTTTTTAGTGCCTTGCTACATATCAAATGCTTAGTTTCAGCTGATACCACTTTTTTCTTTTGACAGATTTAAAGTAGTATTACTTTTTATAGAATTTTCTTTTTCATCATGATGTGCACCACGTTTTAGTTGCATTTGTTCATATTACCACATTTTTCCAATGTGTCTATCCCCATAATTTTGCTTGTTCCCATTAGGCCAACAAGGGGTGGATAGATGGCGGTTCATGACCCAAGCCAGAAACAAAAGAAAGATTTAATTTAAAAACAAAACAAACCTGCTAAGTTGCACAGAACTTTGTCAGCTGTGGGTCACTGAGTTTAACTGTAAGTGTGATTCTCTTCTGACAAGTGCCTGTAAAAACTGTATCACACATTGCCATGTTTGTATTTCAGTGGCTCTGCAGCAATTTTTGCTCAGGATGTTTTTGGATTTTTTTTTAAAAGCCATGAGACCTACCAGTGAACCTGAACTCTGTTATGTTCAGTCTCATGTGACACCAACAATAATGACACTTCTGTGAAATTAAATCTCTCACCCACACAGAAAACTCCTTCAGTGTCTGGGGCAGACTGTGGTATATATCACCCTCAGCAAGTTTGCAGATGACACCAAACTGTGTAGCACAGTTGACTTGCTAGAGGGCAGGGATGCCATCCAGAGGGACCTGGACAGGCTGGAGAGGTGGGTCCAGGCCAACCTCATGAAATTCAACAAGAACAAGTGTAAGGTCCTACACCTGGGTAGGCACAACCCCAAGCACAAATCCAGGCTGGATGGTGAATGGCTGAGAGCAGCCCTGAGGAAAAGGACCTGGGGGTCTGGGGTGATGAAAAGCTCAACATGAGCCTGCAGTGTGAGTGCAGCCCAGACAGCAACCAAGTCTTGGGCTGCATCAAGAGCAGTGTGGCCAACAGGGCAAGGGAGGGGATTCTGCCCCTTTACTCTGCTCTCCTCAGACCCCACCTGGAGTCCTGTGTTCAGTTCTGGAGCCCCTAGCACAGGAAGGACATGGAAGTGTTGGAGCAGGTCCAGAGGAGGCCACAAAGATGCTCAGAGGGCTGCAGCAGCTCTGAGGACAGGCTGAGAGTTGTGGCTCTGCAGTCTGGAGAAGAGAAGGGTTCCAGGAGACCTTAGAGTAGCCTTCCAGGATCTGAAGGGGGCTCCAGGAAGGCTGGGGAGGGGCTATTGACAAGGTCTTGCAATAACAGGGCAAGGGGCAATGGGTTTGAACTGGCAGAGGGGAGATTGAAACTGGATGTTAGGAGGAAGTTCTTTCCAGTGAGGGTGGTGAGGCGCTGGCACAGGTTGCCCAGGGAGGTTGTGGCTGCTCCCTCCCTGGAGGTATTCAAGGCCAGGTTGGATGAGGTCTTGAGTGACCTGTACTAGCGGGAGGTGTATGCCACATCTATTAAGTAGCCTCACAATATTATCGTTATGCCTTGCATCGAAGTGGCAAACTTCAGAGGCGCTGATCCTGCTAGCTCATCAAGGGAAAAGCTTCTATCACTGTAACAAAATATGGGAATTATAGAGTGACTACTGTAACAATATTAGCCTTATTTTACTACATAGCTGTAAGCAGATAGTATTGCTTACCTGAACTATTTAGTAGCCTTCTAATAGACTTTAACTGTTCTGGAAATTGCTGAGCAGTTTTTTCTAACGGCTGTGTAATGTCAATTTGCTGTCTTCTTACTTGGTTAGGATGGAGGTATGTTTCTTCTTGGAGAAACTGGTTGTTGGAGCCATTGGGCCAAGACAACTTGACAAATAAAATTACTGAAGCATATTTTAAAGCAAACCTCCTCTTTAGGCAGCAAATCCATTTGGTGTTTTAAGAGAAGTAAATACCACATGATAAAACCAATGTTGGTTGGAAACACTGTTATTTATTTCTTATTTATATTCTTATTTCTGGGTTTTGGCTCTGATTTATCACTCTACAAACTCTTTCCCTTTTCTTCTCTCCTTTCTTTTGCAGTTAACTTTGACCACTTCCAAATATTGCGGGCTATCGGGAAAGGGAGTTTTGGAAAGGTAAGAATAGATCTATTTTTAGCAGTTAAAAATCTGAGAGAGAATTCCTTTGTGTGTTTCTGGTGTGACATGATTAGTTTTAGGATATAGAAACAAAGGGTTTGTGGCTTTTTTCCTTTAAGATGTCTGATCATCAGCATGGTCTGACTTAGACTACTCATTGAGTTATTTCTATTACAATCCATTAAGTAAATGTGAGTAAAAACTATAATAATAATAATATAGAAATTATAGGAGTTTAGGAATCAGTCTCCAAAACAAAACCAAATAAATTGTAGGAGCAGATTACATTTTCAGGCAGCCCACTGGAGTGATCCTGTTCTTAAATCTGTGGACTTACCCATGTCTTGAAAATATGTATGGTATTTTGAAAGCACTTTACACAGACTCAATACACTTGGGACTGTATAAACCAACACACACTGTAATTATGATCGTTGAGTCAATGTTTGTTCAATTCAACAGGCTTTTGCTGAAATGGAGAAGATTAATGGTTTGTTTACACATGAGCGAATGACCTTTCTTTCCTATAATAAAGACTATGAGAAGGTTTTTAAATTCCAATATAGGGCCATGCAGTCAGAGAAAATCATATTATAAAAATACTAGAAACAATTACACACAGGAATACATTTGAAGGTGAAATATAACTTCAGTGACTGATCAGGCAATAGCTGTCTAGATCTTGATTTGAGTAATTCTTGAGTATGTGCCAACTGAGTCCTGATCAGCTATTTCTGTAGTTATGCATTAAGCACACACAGACACAGGACTTCACTGTCTCTCAGCCTTCTACACAGAACAAATTATTTTCATCTCAAAAGGGCCTGAAATAATTCTCTCAGAATGGCATGGTCCTTATTTGGTTCAGTAGTTTCCAAGAGAAATTCTCCTTGAAGTAAATAGAATATGCTGCTAGTGTAAAATGTTTTCAGGAATCTCTTAATCAGGGCAGCTGGATATCTGTGGCTGTTTGTTATCACAACACACTACTGGAATATGTCAAAGTAAATGGAGGTTCAGGAGTGCAAGTTAGCTACAGTATAAGCAGTTAAAGCTATATCCAAACTACTCTGGGTGTCATAAAGATCACCTACACCTCTCTTCAAAGCTTCCTCATTCGCAGTTCCAATATTGATGCCTTTTCAAAGGGGCCCTCACTCTTCCGCATCCTGCAGGAAAATACAGCAAATCTTTTGGGGGCTTGTTGGTCGATGTTTGGTCTGCTCTTCTCCAAGGCATTCAGGAGACTGGTGAATGTTACTATGACCTTCCTACAAACATCTAATTTTCTTACAGGTTCACATGCCTGCAGTGCTCTTATGAACCTGCTTTGGGGATATGCATGAGTGAGAGTAGCATTTCCGAGCCCTGAAAGAACATGTGTAATACAAGAAAGGACTCAGCTAATAAGTCCTATCTAAACTGAAGTCCTTATTTTGCAGCTGTCAAATGCAACAGAGTAAGTCCTTCTCTCCTTGGTGTAACAGGCTTATTTTTCCCAAATGAATGCAAGCTTCTGACCAACAATCTTGTTCATCCTTCTGCAGACAAGGAATGAAAGGAATCTGGTTTTAAGTGACCTATTACACCATAGCCAAAAGCACAACGTAGTAAATCAGTCACCATTTCAAGTTTCTTACTCTGTGAGTCAGCCTTGCCCTTATTGTTCATTTAGAAGCCTTGTTGCTGGCAACATTTCCCATTACTGTCCTTCTGGAAGTACCTGGCAGCAGAAAACATCAATCAATGACGTAGGATGTCTCTATCGACTTGCTCTTTATTCTTCAGGGTCTGTTGTGCTCCAGCATCCTGTGACACGTAACATCATGTTTGATATTTCACCTGCCTTTCAGCTGCCTTCTTCCTTTATGGCTCTTCAGTGGCCTCTTTTGTTTTCTGAGAGCAGTAGGATGTTGTGAGACATGCTCCACTTTTTTATTTTATTGGTGTTAGTACAATTGTTCTCCTTCTGTCTCAATATTTCTTAAATTGCTGTGGTTGCTACAGCAACCTTAGGCCTCTGCAGGATGTTGCTTAGGAGGTATGGGATGTGATAGAGAGTCTATGTAGCTCAGCCTGGTCTTGTGCACAGAGCTCAAGGTGATCCTCAGCACTCTACCTCACTGCTTCCATCAAGGCTGACTGCTTCAGCAGCCATGTTCTGTCCTTTCCAGCTGGCTTCAGAGAGCAGCTCTCTGCTTTTTCTTTGGCATTTTCAGTTCACAGTAGCAATGTTTGCTGTTACAGGAATTCCTAGGCTGCTTGAGATCAAGTGATTGTATCTCAAGAGCTTGTCTTTGCTGTGGAGTGGGCACCTATCGCATCAGTACATATGGCATCTTAGGGACACCTTAAGAGCAGCTGCAGTCTTGTAAGCAAGACAGCAACTTCCCCAGGAAAAAAAGTGAGAATATGTCATAGCAGTTGTGAGTAGTGTAAGAAATAGGGAGAAAAGATTTTAAAAGGGAGCATGTGTTTGCTTCCAGAAACAACCAGAATGACTTTAAAGGTGTCCTATCAGAATTCAGGTTGCACCTGGTAAGGGATGGAGAAGTTGAGCTCTGAGCCCATGTAGGACTGCCACAGCTCCTGTGTAAGTCAGCGGTGCTTTTGTGTAAGCAAGCTATGACAGACTGATGTGTGACCACCCAGTGAATACTTTGTTCAATCACAGAATGTCAGGGGCTGGAAGGGACCTCAAAGGGTCTAGTCCAATCCTCCTGCCAGAGCAGGATCTCCTATACCAGATCCACACAGGAACATGTCCAGGTGAGTTGTGAGTATCTCCAGAGAGGGAGGCTCCACAACACCCTGGGCAGCCTGTTCTAGTGTTCTGCCACCCTCACAGTGAAAAGTTCTTCCTCATATTTACATGAAACTTCCTATGCCTCAGCTTCCACACATTGCCTCTTGTCCTGTCATTGGGCATCACTGAGCAGAGCCTGGCTCCAGCCTCCTGGCAATACTTTCCCCAAGGCCAGGCACTTGTTGGTACCTGCTGTGAGCATCTGTACACAGATCTGTGAGGTGCTCAAGAGTGCCAGCGGTATCCAAACACAGTATGCAGCACTACTTTAAATGCAGCCTTGCTGGCTTCAGTGACCTTGTTTTGCCAGGCAGATGAAGGTAGCTCTTTGCTTATGTTTTGATCTCTTAGTATGTAACAAGAAACACTGAATTTTTTTTCTTTCTAAAGACCTTTAAGCTAGTTATGCTCAGCATGTTCCAGCTATTAGTGTTTCCACACACATTTGAAGTGGGTCATGTCATAAATATTGTCCAAACAGCTTTTATTCACATCTTAAATATTTGCCTTCTAAGTCAGTTCAGAAGTAGACAAAATACTCAAGTCAAAAATGCTGAACACTGGTCTAAGCAGCTATTTCTTTATGACATCTGATCTCTCATGTTTAATCTGGCTACTCCCCCCCCCAAATTTTGTTATTTCTAGAGCCATTATTCTTATTTTAAGAAGTTATACATTTGAAGATAATCCTATAAGTACAGAACTTATTGGAGTGAAAGAGTTGTCACTGGTCTTTACTATGACAGTAACCATACAATTGTGAGCTTACTGTTGGAAAATAATTAGTGTTCAGGTGAACCAATTAGTTTTCAAGGGTGTGGTGGTACCAGTTTTCTTCAAGTTCTGTGTTTGTGGGAGCAGGGCTACTAAAAAAATCTGACCTACTTGAATTACTATTTCAATGTCCATACTCTTTCTTCTGTTTGAAAATGGTGAGACACAGGACTTAATTCTGATCAATTTGGCTGTATAAAACAGTGACTACTTCTGATGAAGTAACTGAAACTCCACTCATGTTAAAACAGATAGGAGCCCAGAATCATGGCTGACCTGTTTGAGGGTATTGAGGCTTGTGAATGTAGGCTGTGTCTGTGATGTAGTAATAAAGATGTGTGTATTGACCTGCAACAGGGAGGACAATGACTGTGCACTCACCTAGGCAGGAGGCAATGATTGCTCTGACTAATGACCTAGCAATTCTAGTGTATTCCTTACAGCTTCTGGAAATTATGTTGCTTTTCTTGGTGCCCATTTTTTCCATATACCACTGTGGGGATGATCTTTTGTTACTTTATTAATTGCTGGGCTCTTTATAATACTTTATATAGTTGTGATGTGGGCTTTCTGATGCTGGTCCCAGATTATAATTATCCAGTGGTGGATTGCAAGAGGCTCCTATCATTTGAAGTCACAGCTGAGTTTTCCTTCTGCAGCTGTCAATTTTTTTCCTTTTACTTTGCTGTCAATTAGGTGTGCATTGTACAGAAGAGAGACACCAAGAAAATGTATGCCATGAAATATATGAACAAACAGAAGTGCATTGAGAGAGATGAAGTTCGAAACGTTTTTCGGGAGCTACAGATAATGCAAGGCCTGGAGCATCCCTTCCTTGTCAATCTCTGGTAAGCAAGCCTTTAAAATTCTGTCAAGGATCTTTTCCTTATTGCTGAATCAATTCAGGCCGTGGAAGGACACTAGAAGTGCACTGCAGCATCTTGAATAATGGTCTATATTTAATGTCTCTGGCACTGGTTGTAGCTGGCCAGTCTATATAGGATGCTAATTAGGTAGAATGACAAGATTTAGATTCGAAAAGAAAACCCAGAGGAGTCCTGCCCACTAATCAGATCATGTAATACATGACAGGTCACTGCCTATGGGTGGGACCTGAAGTGTATTGCTTGTGCTAAAGCTTGTGACACAGCTCAACAACCATCAGTCTTGTCTCTTTATCACCAAGGTTAGTTTTCAAGTGTATGGTATGTGACAAAAGGGCATGGGGTAGTCTGAAAGCTTACACCTAGATTTAAAAGCAGTGGCCACGTTGAGAGATGGTCCTGTGAAGATGTGCAGGTGCAGCAATTTAGCCCCTGTTGCCTCAGTGTTTCAGTAATTCACAGCCTGCAATGTCCATATAGACAACATACTTTGGTTGTCCTTACAGCCAAACTGTAAAGTTGCCAGCTTAGCTGTACCCTCACAGGTGAAATGACACTCAGGAACACTACCAGCTGATGCCTGAAGCAGCTGAACCGGACCTTGGCACACACTTACTGTACATGAGCCAACCCTTTCCTAAACAGCTCCTGAGATAAATTCAGTGTCATGGTATTCTGAGCATCAGTCTGGTGTGGCCAGTGCCCTTCATCAGCAAGGACTTCTTAGCAGCATGAGCTGCTCCCTGGCCAACTGGCTTAAGTGCTTGCAAATGCACCCTAGCACTTTTCATCTACTACCATAAGCAGAAGGGTCAAATCAGAGCAGGATACCCTATTCCAGGGGCCTCAATCCTTCCTGTCGAGGATTGGCAGCTGTGCAATCAGACTATGGCTATATGAGATTCTGCTGAGATGCAGGGGCCTGGACATAGACAATTAGAACTGTAGAAAGCTTTCAGAAAATAATTTCATCGATGCTTGACGCTTTGGCACATATATTGGTAAATCTCCCAACAGTTCCTTGAAGCAAAGGGAATGCTAACCAAGCACATTAATCTTCCTTTGAAAAGTTACATTATCAAAGAGAAAAGTTGGCAATTGAAGAAACAATCATGAGACTGGGAAGCCCTTTAGTTTTACATAACTGCACAAAGTAGTAATGAGCTATGGGAAAGCAATCTGTCATCAGTTAAATTCCCGTGGAGGGGAAGAGAAGAGGAAAGAAGGGAAACCTTCTGTATGGGTAATTCTGCTGGCATCCCTCAGTAACTCCAGTGCACACAAGAATACAGAACAGCCTATCTAATACAAAGGTAGCATCCTAACTCCAAAAGGGCTATATTAAAAAACTTTTTGAGGCTCATGGATCTTCCCTGAGCTTTATGAAATTTAACTTCATAATCTCAATTTATATTATTTGAAGGATGAACTGTCTTTCATAACATCTGACACAGAAAAGAATCATTCTTCTGTAAATGCTCATAATAGCTTGGAGGATAACAACTCTTTTTTTTCAGCAAGGGTTTGGCCTTGATTTATAACTTTCATTTTGGAAATGAAATTCAATAAATGCTTAAGTATGTGAGCCTTGTAGCCAGTCATAGCACTGCTAGAGGCATTTCTGGTGACAGAGATTCCTTCTTGAAATGAAAAGCAGCCCTGTGTTTTGTTTGACCTTCCGTATGGCATGTGCGTTTCGAGCATAGGTAAATGAACAGTAGACATGTCAGGTCCAGACATGGTCCCACCTTGAAACTTGTGACGGTTTGGGA
>VWYK01014436.1:0-18698 GCA_013399775.1 Semnornis frantzii | reverse complement strand
AAAAAATTATATACTGCTTCTTCTAAGCAGAATGCCAGCAACAAACTGCTCCCATTCAGCATCTCACACTGAAACCCAAGTTCTCTGAAGCTCACGTGAGTGGTTGCTGAAATGTAGAAGCATCCAAGCCAATACATTGCTGGCACCTGTCCCCCATGCTGCTCGTAATGCATCATTTGCCTTTTACTCTGAGGAAGGGCATGGCCCCCACACTCCCCTTCTTTGCTCTCAAAAGATGTAATTTAACTTCGTTCTTAAATGATATAATTGGCCACTGATGCACGGAGGCATAAGGTTAGGGTAGGAAGATGGCAGCCTGCCTCTGGTTTCCACATACTTACACACATTTGCTTTCTGCTCTCTCCTGCCCCAATACACCACACTGCCCCATGCAGCCATTCACGCATTGAGAAGTATAGGGAGGGACAGGTCCTCTCAAGGGGGACAGACCTGAAGGCCACACAGTCACTTTGGGAACTGAATTTCTGGGCACGTCCCTTTGCCAGCAGTCTAGAAAGTGCAGAAGAGAACAAAGAGAAGGCAGAAGACCCTGAATGGCCAGATGGGGCCGAGTGCACGATACCAAGCCATGCCAGCCCATGCCACCATGGCCTCTGCTGAAAGACTGCTAGTGCCAGCTGTGGAGGGTTACGGGGAATGCAAAGCTCCTCAAAACAGTCTCTGGCCTTCTGTTTGCTGTTGTGTATTGGGATGTGCTACAGCTAGTGTAATAAGAACTCCAACTCTGCTATATTACATCACATCCACTCACATTCACACACACCCCCTCACACACATGTATGTTGGCAGGAAGTATCAGCATTCATATAAAGTTTTGGAACTTTTATCCCTCAGCAGTAAGAGAAAAATCTGCTTAACTGGTACCTTATTGTTAATTGTAAATGTGCTTTAGAAACAGCATTTCCTTAGATAACTTTCATCTGTAAATATCACAGTGACCATAATATATCATTAAATGTATTTTGCTGAAGTGCATAGCCAATAACCCTGGCTACATATTTTTATACACACACACACACACATATATATATATATATATATATAAATATATATATATATATATACAATTCCATCCACCCCAAATCTTTGTAAGGAAAGTCTGTATAAGCCGGTGTCGCAGTGTGAAAGCAGTGTGAAAGCTTCCTTGAGCACAGGAGTTTAAACAATGTACCTCACCATAAAAAGAGAAACAAATTAAAATAGCTGTAGGCGCATTATCCCACACTTCTACAGTGTTGTGTCTAAATGCTGTGCTGGCTTGAGAAAGAGTTTGTGCACAAGTCAATCTGTCTTAAAATACTGCTGTAAAGATTGTCATTGGTTTGCTTCTACACTTGTGTTCTCCTCTTTATCCCTCTTGGGCTTCCCTTTCTCCTCCTCCTCTTCCCTGATGGCCTGGATTTGTTCTGAAGATTGGTACAGCGTGGATTGCTCCGTGCCTTGCTTCTCTGTCCCAGCTAACCTCTCCTCATCTTCAATTACTTTCTTCCACATTTTATGGTTCTGAAGCAGGTTCTGAGTGATCTGACAGTAGATTTTTCTTCTCTTGAACTTCTTTTCTGTAAAATACCGTGTGACATTAATGTACTATTTTTTGTAAGACAAGGAAAAGGAACTAAAGGTATAGGAAGCAGTCAGGGTGTATATGACATACAGGAACTGCATCAACAGATTTTTAAACCCCGCAAAACTTAAACAAGTTTCAAATTCAGAAAGTTTTGCCTCTCCAGATCTCCATGAAAGCAAACTGTGTTCCTTCACATTTTGAGTGCTGGCTTCACCCTGTCATAGACTTCAGGTTGTCCCTGGCTATGCAGCTCAGAGAGACACCTACTGCTTGAACAGTTATGTATAAAACACACTACTGAGCTGTTCCTGCTCATTTTTTTATTGAGTGAAGTACTTGCAGATCATGATTGACCTACTCCATTATACATAGATTAAGTTCTGTGTCCCCTCCTCACCCACAATGAATCCCTGATGAGCGCCTTGCGAAAAAAAAAAAAAAATCCCGATGTTGTTTTATCCACATTTATTTATGGTCAAAGATGTGAAAACATAATGAATAAGCAAGTATTAGCAATCAGAGGAGACAATCCGTCCCTATGTTTTCAAAGCCAGAGATTACCACTCCAGCTTCACGGTGCAGAACACCTTAAAGCCTTTGCACAAAATCTCTTTGGCAGTGGAATCTGAGCACTGATGTGATTGTCACATAGCAAAATGCTACCAGAGAACTTGCTTGTCTTTGGTTTTGAAGCGGCAGTTCCCTGTTGTTATCCTATAAAATGTTTTTCCCACTGGTAGTTCTCATGGTTCCTGCCACTGTTGCACTACAAGTGTTTTGCTGTTTGAAGAACGCTTTTTCCTGTGCCAGCATGCGCTATTCAGCACAGAGTGTTAACTCCTTAACAGTACAAAGCCTGACGATTTCCCCCGGTCATTAACAGTGGCAGTCACGGAACTGAAATAATAACTCCTTCAAAGACAGCTGCTGGTTTTTTTTTTCCTTTTGGAGAAGGTGACGTAGAGGAATGTTTTGTACAAAATAAATTTGCGTGGATTAGTATTGCAGGTTGGCTAAAGTATGCCTGTGTCAGGATCCAAAACGTTTAGCCCTTGAAGCTTTTGAATTGGAAACAAAAGAGCTTTTCACTGAGCAACAGACGAAATCCAACTCAATCCTTCGTTAGAAAGCCCTTGGTTCCCTGTAGGAAACCTTCAGGTTTAGCACTAATAAGAAGCCTCTACCCTGCCAATGCTGCAGCAGGACATTTTCTCCTGGGTTTCCTGAGTGACCCCCACATCCTGCTGTTTTCTGCAGATGCCAGCAAGCACTCGCAGCAGTGTAAAAATTTGTATGAATCACATTACATGTTCCTGTATAATAACAAAATCAATTTCAAGCTACCTTAACTTAAGGTTTTATAACTCTTAAATTTACCTCTACTGCTTTAGGGCATTATCAGCATCTAGGTGTTTTCTGCCACTACTACATTTTCACCTACCTAAAAAGCATTTCTATCAAGAAGATTATCTTCACTGCTTTTTACAGAACTCTTACTATCTATGCATCTCAGATCTCAGCCTTTCGTTTCATTTCATTGAGAAAGTTTAGAACGTCCACAGTTTTATTGGTCATAGGTATACATTTCTAACGACCACAAAAGATGCCCTAGATTCTTGATTCAGGAATTTAAACCATGGAATGTCTTCATGACCAATGCAGCTGCCGATTTGCTAGCTTCACTAGGGACAGCACTGAATCACTGCAGCTCTGGAGAGGCCCATGTTGAACCTGTTTTGTTTCTGGTCTCTATCCATCTGTAATATGGCTGCTTAATTTTGGTCACAATGTGGAACTTGTTTACTTGAAAAATGTGTGAGCAACTTACTGGATTCAGCATTTTCACAGGTTTCCATCTCTGCTGTTTCTTCCTCTTCGTGTTCATCAGTGTCTCCCGACTCATCACTATCTTCTATCCATTTCCCTGGCATCAGCCCAGCTGAGTCATAGGAGTTACATAATGGTCCCACAATGTGAGTGATAAAAGATTCCTGGAGGTGAGCCAGCTGAGGAGCAGAGCGATCCATGAAAGGACTGATTGGCAAGCCCAGGCTAGCCTCTTCATCACCCTGGATATGAAAAATAGTGGTAATTTCTCTGAAGTAAATGAACCAAAACCATGTCACAAAAAGGAGTAACCACCTATCAAAACAATTAAAAATGATGAAAGAAAATTAACTCAAATGCCTCCTCCATAGTGTGTTAGTGTGTCATTCCTACAGTGCCATAATCTCAAATGGTTAATCAAAGCTACAGTAGTGCAAAATGATGTCCACTCTCCTTGCCTTCTAATTCACGCCATGAGTGTTAAAAGCTGAAAATTACTCCTTTCCCCTCCTCTCTCCTCCCTTCCCTTCCCCTTCCTCTCCACATTATTTAGAAAAATTCATTCTGTTAGCTTGCAGTCAGGCACCTCTTTGCCGGAAGAAGGCTACACTTCCCAGGCAAGGCTTATCTCATTGAACTAGTTATGTCCTCACTGTTCATAATCTGGAGAGGTCTTACTAGCTTTGAGTTGTAAGTGTTTATATTTGTTTCCTAGGACCTATTGGAACAATCCCTGTGAAATCAGGGGTTACTCAGAAGCAGCAAATCTTTCCCCTAAAACTTTTTGATAGCTTTTTGTGGGGAAAGAAGTTAAGAGTGGAGGTATAGGAAGACTTTTTTTCTCCCTCCTCTCATCTCTCATCATATAAAAGAAGGTAATATTTTCTTGCAGAACCAAGTCCAATATATTTTCTTGCAGAACCAAGTCCAATATACTCACAGCAAACCTGGTGATATTAATGAGCCTTCAGCTGATACGTACTGAGACTGGATGGTAATCCCCCTAATGAAGCCTGATATGCAATTTGGTGTTTTAATATAATACAGAGATCTATGTTTGAGAATAAAGATTAGAATCTGGACAGATATTTTCATATTCCATCATGTCAATGATTGCCCAAATTTATGCGAGAGTGGAACATCTCCTTTCTGAGGAAAGGCTGAGGGAGCTGGGGCTCTGTAGCTTGGACAACAGAAGCCTGAGGGGTGACGTCATTCATGTTTATAAAGATGTGCAGGGCGACTGTCAGGAGGACAGAGCCAGGCTCTGCTCAGGGATGTCCAATGACAGGACAAAGGGCAATGGGTGCAAGCTGGAGCAGAGGAGGTTCCATGGGAACACAAGCAAAAACTTTTTTACTGTGAGGGAGACAAAGCCCTGGAACAGGCTGCCCAGAGAGGTTATGGAGTCTCCTTCTCTGAAGACATCCTAAATCTGCCTGGATGCATTCTTATGTGACCTGCTCTAGGTGATCCTGCTCTGGCAGGGGTCTTGGACTATCTCTGAGGTCCCTTCCAACTCCTAACACTCTGTGATCTCCCCGTAATCTAAATTTTGCAAAAATCATGGACTGTATGTGGTCAATACCCAGTTAATACAAGGGAATACCAAGACTGAAAAAGTATTACAAATGTTATTTCCTTCTGCTTTTTTTTGGGTTAGTTTTAGTTATAATCTACCTCAAAATGCTATATTTGATTATTAAACATACAATATTAATGTTAACAAAGCATGTTGCAATAGCAAGGAAATTAGCAAGAGCTTGCTCTTTATAGTAACCCATCTGAGAATGCCTGGTTGTGAGCTGTCAGTAGCAGGAAGAAAGCTGACTGTTGAAATGTTCACAAGTTCTTTCTTTCGGGTTCCTTTACAACATGATTTATCATAGGAAACACTTTGCAGTGTGTTTCTTAATTCTTTTTTATATGCCTTCAAATAAATATGCTAAGCAAATGGAGAGAAGAAAAAGAAAATCTACTGCAACAATATGACACATGTTGAATGTGCCTATGCAACATGGTTTTTTAATAAGGATTTTGTGCTGGTTTCAGCATAATTGGAATATTTTAATGAAAAAAATCAGATTATAGGTTGTGAAAAGCAAACACTGGTGATGTCTGCTGCACTCGTAGGTTTGCTGAGATGTATAAGAACAAGGATGCAAACAGATAACAGAGAGCTCTCTCTGGGAGCTGCTGTGTCTGCTGGGCTTTCTGCTGTGTAACCCAACTAACCACTCTGCTTCTAACCCCCCTTTGCCCATCCTCCAAATTCACTTTGCATGTAAGGGAGACCCTGGGGTAAGGCAGAGGGGTGGGAAGAAGGTAGAAGGGTGGTTGGGTGACCCTCCTGAGGATTCTAATTTCTGGGAGGGGGATTGTGTTTCTGTATTACCTTTAACTTGTATATGTCTGTAACTATTCCTGTCTATTGTGTATATCTCTGTTTGTACATTGTGCTAAGCTGTAAACAGAGCTTCAATCCTTAACTTCCAGCTGGTTGAGTCTAGTCTGGGTGATTTTCATAGTGTGGAGGGCAGGGAACTCCTGAATCAACGCAGATTTAAAAAAAAAAAAAATATTTAGAAGGGAGTTGAATTCATAAATCATAGATTGGTTTAGGTTGGAAGGGACCTCAAGGCTCAGCCAGTTCCACCCCTTTGCCATAGGCAGGGACGCGTCCCACTGGAACAGGTTGCTCAAGGACTCATCCAACCTGGCCTTGAACACCTCCAGGGAGGTTATGGAGCACAGAATCACCCAATGGGATCAAATATTCATAACCTCCCTGGGCAATCTGTGCCAGTGCTCACCACCCTCACTGCAAAGTACTTCTTCCTAACATCCAGGTTCAATCTCCTCTCTGCCAGTTCAAACCCATTGTCCCGGCATTGCAAGACCTTGTCAATAGTCCCTCCCTAGCCTTCCTGTAGCCCCCTTCAGATCCTGGAAGGCCACTCCAAGGTCTCCTGGAAGCCTTCTCTTCTCCAGGCTGCAGAGTCCCAACTCTCTCACTCTGTCCTCATAGCAGAGCTGCTGCAGCCAAAGGAGGTTATTAAGGGAAATTTGAGAAAGATATTTGAGTATTTTCAGAGGCTGAAATATGAATGCTTTTTTATAATAATTCTAGGGAAAATCAAACTTCTCATGACATTTTCCTTTTTAGAAATGAGAAAATGAAGATTTTTCCTTTCTCAGAAAAGAAAGTTAAAAAACAAAGTCAAAAGTAAGATGAAAATGGTTTGATAGACCTCTCAGAGCAGAATATCAGATTTTAACCTAGGTTAAATAATGAGAATCTAGCTTGTCCTCCTTAATGTCAGAAGTGCGTGCTAGGAAAAAAAACCCATCTGTTTCCAATCCCATCAGTATCCTGTCAGCATAGCAATTCATGCAAAAACCCAACAAACCAAGGAATCTCCTGGGTTACACTGATTTCTCAATACAGTGAATACACACCTTCCATCAAAACAAGCCAAATATCCCAGAACTCTCATATCTTGATATTAACATCCCCTGACCTCTTGGAATTTGCAAGCCAAGAGTGGCAATACATTTGCCCACAATCCCCATGCCAAAAGCAATGCTAGTAACAAAGCTAATAGATGTATTATTCTGAATCCAGTCTTGCAGAGAAAATAAATCTCTATTTTTGCTTTTAATTATAGGGTTGTATGAAAGATTATCTCCAACAGTTCTTTGCAGCAGCTTCCAAGAGCAAGAAAACATTAGCAGCACACCTGACTGATGGAAAATTACCCAGATTTCTAACACAGCATCCTCCCACAAATGTTCCTCCCAAGCTTGACTCAGAGTTCACTATTGTTGTGGTAGATCTAAATAGGCCAAGATGGGCTTGTACATGTCCTGGTTTGCCCAGGTGTGCTCCCCTGCTCCCCCCACCTCTGTTCTGGGGATGGTGGCCATGGGAAAGGGGGCAAAAGCCCTGGCTGCACCTAACATGGTCAAACTGGGTAAAGTGCCATCCTGATTGGCTAATCTATGTCCAGAGGCCCATTAGTCTCAGGCTGAATGGATATAAAGGGATAAGCAGGTAGCACAAAGGTGCTCTCTTCCACTGTATCCGTGCCTGCTTACTGCCTCATTGATCTGAGCTGAGGCTCTGATGCCTCCATGTGTTCGGCCTGCACAGCCAGCGTGACACCATGCTGAGATTGCCTGCACCTGAAAGCCTCCTGCCAAGAGAGCCAAGACCAAGTCAAAGATGTCTGCCTCCTTTCTCCAGCACCCAGGAGCTTGGGGAAACTGCAAAGCCTCTAGCAGCTTTCAGCCTGGCAGCAACCCCACCACGTGCTTTGGGTATTGTCCCATAATATTGTGCGCATAAATACTTCAAGCCTCTTGTAATCACTAATTGCCTTCTGCCATAAGCAGGAAGGAGCTTCCTGCGTCCATCCAGTGGCTAAGCAGGATAACTAACTGCAAGCGGTGTAAGGGACCGCAGGAACCTTCTCTTCCAGTAAAAATGTTTGCTTATGCTGGTTACCTTTAGAGAGTTCCAGCTCGGTCTGTTCCCTGTGTGTATAAATTTCCAAACTGTGTGTTTTGAACCTTGTATATAAGTTTGTGGTGAGATTTTAGGTTAAGAAACAGTTTTCATAGTTATTAACAATCTGTGCCTGGACATAAAAATTAATATAGATTAGTAATTTTGAATAGTTTCATATCAACTATCTAACACTGATGATATTAATATATTAGAGCAATCAGCACCTTCTGACATTAATCATGCTGGGTCAAAGGAGAGTCATATTATAGATCTCATTAATAGGTATTGTCTGCATAAGCTGGGATCATCACCAGAATTAAATACAATTTCTTGAGAGAGTTGTAATGAAAACAAATATGGAGAATAACATGGGAAATGAAGGTTGATTGCTGTCAGTATGGGACTCACTCTCTGTAATAAAAAGAAAAATGGAACCAAATGTATATGAAACGTAGTTAAGGGTCACTGCTCTTTCTTTTCTCAGGAGATTCAAAATAAATGAAGGAGCTGCAAGTCAGTGTCTGAGTTTTGTCCCTTTTCCTCTTTCTTTATATATTCCACAAAGCAGCTGCAGGAGGAAATCCTGTGGCTTTGCTTTTTTTCTCTTCTTTTCAAACTTGTAAGCACAGTAAATTTAAGGGAAGATGAAAAGGCTTTAAAAAGGATTAGTCTGCGGCTTCGAGTTACTGCACAGCCTCTCTGAGAAGTCTGTGGGATGTCTGGTTCATTGATTTAGCTCTCTTGCTCCCTCTCAAGTTCACTCTAACCAGTACATCCAAAATACGTTCCCACTCAGGAGACAGAATTGTGTGGGAAAAGTTGTTTCTTGTACTCAGCAGGGCTAAATAAGTTATAATGAAAAAAGAGTTCAATTAAAGGCTCCTTTACACCTGGCAGCAGAGGACCAGAGCTTGGCTGTATTCCCAGTTCTTTGTAAATGAATCTGTGGCTGTCCTCCTTCTACTTGCTACCATCAGCTAAACCTTGCATAGTTAGAGCGGTCATGTTGACAAACCTTCTGAAAGCTGAAAGTTGTCTTAAAAAGTATGAATCAGGATCCATGTGTAGGGGCCAGATACAGTTAGTCTGTGATAAATTAAAAGTCTATGTACTGAGTGTGGCTGTAACAATAAGATTCTGCACGTGTGAACAGAGACGTGGCCCACAGAGAATTTAAATTAATTCCTCTGGTCTGCGGTATCCAGTTTTGGAGCCCACATGTCAATAAACATGTAAGTCACCTAGAGTGACTGCAGAAGAGAGGAATGAGAACCAGTTGATGTCTTGAAAAGAAAAAGGTGGAAGTAGGAAAAGATAGTTTGCATTAAAGAAAAGTGAAAGGGAGACAGGATGACTTCCAATAGAATACAAAAAAAAAAAAAAAAAAAAGGAAAGAGGNAAAAAAAGGAAAGAGGAAAGTAAAATTTGTTTGGCACAATCACTGTAAGAACAGTGGAGACTGGAACAGGTAAGCCTGTAAAAATCCCATCATCAAGTGTCTTTAATGACCCATCACAAGCTTCAGCAACAAATGGACTGTCACTGATCCAGCAAAAGGATGGACTAGTGTAACTAGCCCTCGCCTTTCCCCCTGTTTTCTGTAATCTCACTCATTACCAGCATTAGGATGCTACAGGACTGCTTAACACAAGATGTACAATCGGCAGGTACTGCTTCGAACATCATTTTATTTACCTGTTCATAAAACTCATTGACAATGCCTTCTGTCCACTGCAGATGCAAATCTTTGCACTTTGCAGGACCATTTATGTCAGCCAGTTTTATGCACATCTGGCAAACCAGCAAGCGGTCATTCTCGTTAGTCCAGTCGATTCCAACATCATCATTCACCTAAAAGACATAAAAAGGAAAACCATGACAGTAATCCTGGCTAAAAATAATGCATCTAAAGAGGATCCTTCAGTATCTTATAGGATATTTAGCTATTTAACAAAAACACAGGTATAAGCAGGTGACCTAACCCAAGGCTGGAATTTACAATGAGCCGTACAGTGATATGTAAAAAGAAAAAAGAAGTGAAAACCAGCAAACACTGAGCTAAATGGTGATAAATTAGTATTTAGCAAATTATGTGCCTGCTTGAAATAATTTGGTAGGGAAAACAGTGGAGATCAGTGACAAGTGGGTGTCCCTCAGGAGCCCATACTGTCCTCAGTACTGTTTAATACTTTTATCAATGATACAGACAGTGGGATCAAGAGTATCATCAGTAAATTTGCAGATCATACCAAGCTAAATGGTGCTGTTGATATGCCCGAGGGACAGGATGTCATCCAGAAGGACCTGGACAAGCTGGAGAGGTGAGCCCAGGTGAACCTCATGAGGTTCAACAAGGTCAAGTGCACAGTCCTGCATCTGGGTCAGAATAGTCCTCAGAACAACCTCAGTACAGGCTGGGGATGAGGTGATAGAAAGTAGCCTTGTGGAAAAGGACTTGGGAGTACTGGTGGATGAGAAGCTGGACATAAGCTGACAATGGGCACTTGCAGCCCAGGCAGGTAGATTCAGATTAGATGTAAGCAACAAGTTCTTCATCATGAGGGTGGTGAACAATGGAACTACTGGAGGCAGCTGAGGCCCCATCCCTGGAGATCACAGAACATTAGTGGTTGGAAAGGACCGTGGAAAGATCATCCAAAGATCATCCAGTCCAAATCCCCTGCTAGAACAGCATCACATAGAGTAGGTCACACAGGAAGATGTCCAGGCAGGTTTGGAATGTCTCCAGAGAAGGAGACTCTGCAACTTCTCTGGGCAGCCTGCTCCCGGACACTGTCTCCCTCACAGTAAAAAAGTTTTTGCTTGTGTTCCCATGGAACCTCCTCTGCTCCAGCTTGCACCCATTGCCCCTTATCCTGTCACTGGACATCACTAAGAAGAGTCTGGCTCTGTCCTCCTGAAACGTGAATGAGGTCAGCCCTCAGTCTCCAAGCTGAAGAGCCCCAGCTCCCTCAGCCTTTCCTCAGAAGGAAGACGTTCCACTCCCTTCAGTTTCTTTGTGTCTCTGCTGGATCCTTTCAAGTAGTTCCCTGTCCTGCTTGAACTGAGGGGCCCAGAACTGGACACCTTTGCTAATAAGTCTAAGGTGCGAGTGAACAAGAAAATAATGTTGAAAAGTAGGATGCAAGTAGTATTTACATTCAAATAGTCTGTAATATCTTTACCCTTAAACTACTTTATGAAAAAAAATTTCAACCTATGTAGGAAGCTGTGCCACTACATTTAAGTAAACAATAACGCAAGACCTAGATTAATATCCAACAGAATAGAAGCCAAAATAACCCTGAGAACAAAGAGCAAACGGCAGCCTTTCTAGCCTTTCACTGTGATACTACCAAGCCCCACAATCTTTTCCGACTGCCTACCAGAAACCCAAACATATTTTCTTACCTTGGCATTAAATTTGGCAACAAAATCAAAATGTTTCTTCAGGTCAGTAGCCAAAATTGCCTCGATGACAAGGAAGCGGAAATGCTTGAACTCCAGGTGGTCGAGGTTGGTCAGGAAGTTGTACTCTGGCCTTGACATGAAGAGGTTCCAGGCGGCAGCAGCGTGGTGGTTTTCCAGGACGGAGCGGTCATTGTACAGCACTGCCTGTGGAAGCAATGTGGGCAACTGAAAGCTGAGAAACCTCGAAGCAAAAGAAATACTGCAATGCTGAAAGAAGAATGAGATGGGGATGATGCCTAAGGGTGGGTCGGGTTTGATTGATCTGTGCTTGCTTTTTTTAAAGAACTTCTCCAGGTTTGGAGATATGATTTTGGCAGGAAACTTTTCGTCTTATGATGATGAAAATTTAGTGCAGGACCCACATGAAAAATCTGGGTCTTTCATGCTTAAGAGTCTTTGGTTCCTGATGGAACTGCCATATGACATCAGGTTATTCTGTTTCGGGCTGTAAATCCATGACTAATATAATACAGGTGTGTTACGATCATGTTCCTCAGAACTCATCTCACTTAACAGGGATTATAGTACCTGGCATTTGTACCTGGTTGCTCTGCCCAGATTGGAGTAATTCCAAACACAGGCACAAGTGAAATTCTAGTCTTCAATCTAACAACACACACTTGAGTCTGATAGGTTTCTCAATATTTAAATCCATAATTGGTTAAATATTTACCAAAACAAGATACATAACTCTCATAGTGATTGTGGTTCCATTCAGAAGCAAGGAAAAGATCTAAAAAATGGACTATAAGGAACAATCATGCAGGAAATCTCTCCAAAAAAACATTTTGTCTGTTGACAACTAAAATTCTGGAAAGAAAAGCTTTTGGAAATAGGTTTCTATGTAAAATAGATACAAGTTTTATAACTTTTACACAGACACACAAACGTATGTTCCAGTGGCTTTTCACTTAATTTATATTTTTCTGTAATCTAGAGATGAAAAAAATTAATCTTATCCTAAAGAATAGAATCTATTATTTGCCCCAGAGAACGGGTTCCTGAAATGACTTAATTTTATAGCTCATTATGCCTAAGTGCACAGTGAGCATAGCATTTGAGATACTTTCTGCTTCCAAGGCCTACCACTTGAGGGTAGATTTTTAGTACAGCAGCACTTTATCATTGCTGCAAGTTGATATTGCTTGTCATGAAAAAGAAGAATAAAAACTAGATGCCAAGTACAAGTTCTACAAATTTCAGGTGGCATCAGATTAAAAAAAACCAAACCACCCAAACAGCAAAAAGACAAACAACAAACTAAACCCTTCCAAATTAATAAGAAGAACTTGAATTTTCCTCAATAATCTATTTTCAAACCAGGGAGACTACATTAAAGCTAATCATTTCATTTCCCTCATTGAATTTTCCAACCACAAAGCTCTAGCAGCACTCATTTCCTAAAAACACATTTAAGGATAGCTTCTGTCTCCTATCAATATCTATAGCTGGCCACAGTTTCAAGGTTCTAGATCACAGAAAGATGTTGCAAGTTTAAGAAGTATTACAGAACTAATACAGTGCAAGTGCAGGTAACTTGATCTTGATGAGAGAGGAAGTCTGTATTCAAACTGGGAAGTAAATCTAGAGTTTCTGCACCTCCACCCAACTTCCCACCATTAAGCTATCTTTTTTTTTTGCCTCTCCTTGTCCATAGAGACATCTTCCAGCACAGTATGCTGAAGCTAGGCAGGTCAGCTATGTAAAGCAAGGAAAGAGGATCTCATAATTAAGCCAATAAATAGTGACTTAGAACTGCTGGATTCAACTTCCAGCACTGGCATCAACTTCTGTATAACCTTAGATAAGCCTTGATTCTTTATGTATAAATATGAGATAATTTTGCACGCACTCCTCTGTCCTGGTAGACTCATTATGGAAAAATTAATTCATAAAACACTGCAGCTGCTCATATTCTATAGGAAAAACACAGAATATGTTATGACCATGCATAAACTAACTTGTACCCGCCAGCTCTACAGGTGGGTTGTTTTTTTTTGTTTGTTTTTTGGTTTTTTTTTTTTTTTATCATTTCATGGATAATAGTGAAATAATTTTTCCTTCATTTCACAGTTACAGACTCCCTATCAGTAAGCAGAGCATTAGCTTGGAGTAATTTTTATCAGTACCTTTCTTAACAGTTCTACTGAGGGTGGTTAGAGTGTGCAGAAAACTCTTACTGCTAATACCCAAGCAAGGTTGTTCAGGGCGATGAGAATGTGAAAGAAGATTTTTACACAAGAGAAGTGATTACTTCTGTCACTTTGATCAGCTGCTTCAAAATCTTTAGTAGATTTGCGCTTAATCGAAGCCACAAGCAAGAAGAAGATGTTACTGTGGACCTTCTGAACCTAACAGCAACACTGTTTGAGATTCATTTACCTGGGGAGCGCTCGTTGCTACCAAAAAGGCATTGGTCCTTCCTGGATGATCATAATCATGCATGGCTGCAGCTACATAAAGAGCCATCAGTTCAAGGGCAGGGATGTTGCCAGCCAGGCATCCGTAGCTGTCATCTGTGGGTGTGTATGTCTTAGAAAATACATAACCCATATGTCCATGAGTGATTCCACTGTCAGAATCTGAGCAGAAATAAAGAGAAAACCCAACGAATCCTTACCAGTTTTTCAGTGACTTACTGAAGCACATAGAAGCAACAAAGCAGGAAAAGGTGTAAATTTGTGATACATAACAGAAGACTAAACACATCCTAACCTCAACACTTTCTCAACATTCATGATCCAGTGCAACAGGGCATACGATTTGAAATCAACAAATTCTGATCCCATTCAGAGATCTTCCAATCACCCACCAGTCTGTTTTAAAGCTATCTAAGTTATTAGCAATAAGCCATGGATTTATAGCTTTGTGGGTAACTCAGTCTTCCCACTCCTTCCTTTAATGGTTTCACCACATAGATCAGTCTATGAAACACTAACAGTCCTTAAAGCAATGGGTTGGCATGTATTCATTCAGTTATGGTGCAAGCTTTCCAAGCCAAATGTGTAGATTTGGAAAATCCTCTTAATGGTCTCTTCTTGAAGCAGCTCGAACATGTCTATCAGAAATACATACCGAGTGAAATGCTTTGCTAATTTAATCTGCTTGAGTGTATCTTACATGTAGCTGAGCAATGTCTTTCAAATAACAAAACCCAGAAAGCCCCAAAATTCAGTCCCTTTCATTCCTCCCATTTCACCTCACCTGCAAAGTCTCCAACTCTAGATAGCAAAAAATTTCAAGAATGAAAGCATTTCCCACCCCACCAAAACATCCTGAAAAGTTTCACAGTTTGTATGTGCCACATGAATGCAACCAAAGAGAAGACAAAAATGAAGTGTTTTTTGCAGAACAAATTTCTGATTGTCCAATAAACCCCTCAGAACTCTCACAAATTACAAACAGCTCCTCTAGTTGCTACGGTGGAACTAGTTGAAAACTGGTTAAAAGCCTCTTCCTTCGGAGACAGCGAGGACAGGCAGAGGAACACTTAATGAGAGTCAATCAGCAGCAAGTGCATGGCACTACCTCTATGCCCCAATGGTTTTTCTATACCAAAACAACTCGAGGTTTGAGGATCTAAAAGTATACTCTACTTCTGGAGCAGGGCTGAAAAGCACTACTAATTGAACTTTCCTAAAAAATTCCAAGTGATAACAAACAGTTGTTGTTATGGATGACCACAAAGGCTTGCATTCACACATCCTCAAATCACAGAACTACAGGACATTAGGAGCTGGAAGCGACCTCCAGAGAGCAACTGTAAAGTATTAAAAGGTAAAGTATTAGGTTTTCGAGGACCAGTCCCATCCTCCTCAAAGTTACATGAGGGGAGACCTCACNAGGAACAATTTCTTCCCAGAAAGGGTTCTCAGGTGCTGAACCAGGCTGACCAGGCAGCTGGTAGAGTCATCATCCCTGGATTTAAAAGCAGCATAGATGTAGTGCTGAGAGATGTGGTTTAGTGGCAGTGGCTTCAAAGTAGTGGTGGGATTGTGAGCTCCAGGTGAGACGTTGGACTTGATTTCAAAGGTCTCTTCCAACCTCAACAGTTCTATGATTTTACACAATGATAGGCTAACAGTTTCACCACCCAACATACTTTTGAACATTCACTCTTCAGCTGTTGGCTTTTCTATAGTGAACTCTATGACAAAAAACTTTCAAGTGACAACATATACATTTGTACACTTAAATATACCTGAGTCGCTTGCTGACCCATGATCATTAATCACAGTTGGAAGTCCTGGGATGGGCTGAGTAGTAAGGTACCAAACAGCATGTAGAACATCAGTTGCATGGATTCGGTTGTGATCTTTGATACAAAGCAAATTACTCTGTTAGTAAATCTGAAGAATATTTCTGACAAAGGGAAATCAGCACCATCTAGTGGGTACCACACAGTAGTCAGCAGAGCAGAGACAAACATCACAAGCATGGAAAAGTGCTGAAAAATAGTTCTGCAAATGCTGTTTTACTAAAGGTGATCACATTCAATGACATGTATCATACCAGTCAAGAAAGAGAAAATAACAGAGAACCAGCGGGGTCTGCAACAAAGGAAACTTTGCAAACAAAGTGTTACACAAGGAGTCTGGTTTATACTACCAGCTCCAATCCTTTACTACAGTGGTTGCTTTCAGCTAGTTGAATATCATCAGGTAAACCTTGCTCTGTTGATCTCTGACTGAAATGAAAACAGTGGTACAGTCTCATCTACTTCTGCAGCTAGATCTCACCTAGCTTCTAAAACAAGGCACCTAACACTTACCTGACTCTACTCAAGCAAATTTAGGTGCTGCTGAGAATTTTTACTTACAAGGTATCTCTCGGTATCCACATTCCAAGGCATGAAAATAGTTCATGAATTCCCTCACTGGTATTTTAAAGGTTTCAAAAAGTCCTGTATCTTCAAAAAGCCTGTATGATACCTGAAAAACAATAAAAACACCCACATTGCTAGACAGACCAAAAAACTTCTGAAAAGTATATAAATATAAAAACTATTCTGATGATTTACCCCATGAAAACCTGTTTTCCTGATAGTGTTTTCTCAAGTACATCTGCAGCTATTTGCATTTCCATAAGAGACGTGGATAGCCAAACAGACAACTTGTTAGCATCAAATGCTCCTCTTCGTTCCTTTGTTACCTTTCCAGATGTTATTTGCTTCTTTTCAGGCAGACGGATCTCCCAAATTTTACAAGCACCTCAGGAACACATACACACATAAAGGAAGATATCCAGAGATTTAAAAAAAAATGCCCCACAAACTTCTTCAAGAATAATCTGAGAGTCAAATCAAATCTCAGAAAAAGGGAGAGCAAGCGGAAGAATGATAAAAGGACAAAATATTCTGGATCCTTTGTGTTATTTCCTTATTTGCATTATTTCCTTTTACTTTTTGGAAGTGAAATGGCAAAAGTGACTTCTCCAACAGGATTTCCAGAGGCAGCAAAGAGACTTAGGAAGCAGAGCTGCTCCAAGTGTTTCTGCAGGGAAATATGATAGGAGATGTCCAGGAGAGAATGTGATGGATGAGTATGAGGATATTCAGGAGAGATGAATGCTCAGAAATGTAGACAGTAGCTGCTCCAAAATGGACTCTTTTGAAGACAAGTTTAAACTTGATATACAGAATAATGGGACACGGTAAAATTATTGCCTGACCTTTTCACTTCTTTCATGATTTGGACCCTAAAACCTTTAGGTGTCTTCACTTATTTACTGCTGTTAGCTAAATATTGTCCTTTTGATAGCACCTGTTTGGTAACCCTCTGCCTAAAGCTAAGAAATTTGAACCGTATTTGGAATGATGAGTACTGGAGCCATAAGAAACAGTCACAAATAACATTTCATATTTTGCAGCTGACTGTGAATCAAACAGCTCTCCCTCTCAGTTTCTTTCTGCATAATGTGTATATAAATTTGGATCTGTAGCTGCATATAAAATGTAACGAAGATAAATTTCAAATATCCTGCCAATGTGGATTTTTACAGTAAGAATAATGAAAAAAAACATACATATTTGCAGCATTAATGGCCTGCCCTCCCACCTCTCCTCCTAATCATTCCCTACCAGGAAAAGTTTGTATGTGAACTAACTCTGGTAAAGTACTACAACAGGCAGTGATGACACAGATAGAGGGTGAGCGTGGTGTCTGATACCGCTGCCCCTTTTAGTTACACATATCTGACAGTTGGGGTTCTGTTGCTGGCTCCAGTTCTTACTTCTGCTCCTATTGCAGTTGTGAAAGCTTCACTAGCAACGCAGTCAGAGAAATCACTGCTAGTGGTAATTTCTCTTTCTGGCCATGGTTGTTGGCTGTAGAGTGAGAAGTTCTTTATAGCAAAGGAGCTAAGGAACTACTAAATTACAGTGCTCTGGAAGATGTGAGCTTAGAATAAAAGGCAGGCTGGAAACTCCATGGTATCCTCCTGTCCTGAGGCAGAGTGAAGAGATGGACTTAACGCATAACTTGGACTAGAAACTGCGCTGAATTCTGTTATCTCTCTTGTGTCATGGCCGAAGTAAATAAGCCATGATCCAAACTTCCACCTCCACAGAGATGAGGTATTTCATGGTCTAGTCTTAGATCACAAAATGGAAAGTATCGTATTTCCAGAAAAATATCTCTGTATAAAAAGAGAAAGTATAAAGAAATATTACTTTGCAGGACCACACCTTGCTGGTCTTCACTGCTAATACTAGACAAGTAAATTAAATATAATAAAAGTATGTTTTCTCTCCCCTGGGATTTGGAGGGTGGCAAAAGCAGTTGAAAAACGTGAAGCTAACTGTGATGGATATATATGATAGTTCTTCCCTATGCCTTGGAGTAAAATGGAATTATTCTTTGTGATCATTAGAAAAAATAAAACACTGTGAAGCTTTGTTTATTTGTTGCTCTGGATAAAACTGTTTTAATCACTTCTGTCTTTTAAATCCTTCCTTCCTAAACCATATACTGCTTCATGAGTTTCCTGGGACTAAGGAGGCTGAGCACAGTGCTCTCACAGCCAAGGTGTAGTCTAAGCTCAGGGAAAATCCAATGGTTGCCAGGCTCTTGGCAGTGGGTGCTCCACACTGCCTCTTACATCCAGCCTCCATTTTCTGCTTTTTTCTGCAATGCCTGCTAATGCTGGAATGAATCCTAACTCAGACTCTTCTGGTGGTGCTGTCTGAAGAAGGACATGCAACTCTCCCAGGTGATTCCTCATTTCAGAAACTTGGTGGGATAACAGGCACGATTGGAGAACTACACTGGGGGGATAGAGGCACTTCAGGAGAGACAGGCGAGG
>VWYK01014435.1:12011-24935 GCA_013399775.1 Semnornis frantzii | reverse complement strand
CAGGTAGTTCCCAACCATCACACCAGTTTTCTTGGGTCACCCTTTGCTACAGACCCACTTTCCATGGCACTATTCCAAGCAGATCTTTGAAGTGGACAGTGTCTGCTTCTTAAAGTCCAACACTGTGGTCCTACATTTTGCCCTGCTTCCTCATCTTAAGATTCCAAGCTCCTGACTCTCATGGTCATTGCATCTAAGGCTGCCTTCGACTTTCACATGCTCAGTGAACCCTTCCTTGTTTGTGAGTACAAGGTACAGCAGAGCATCTTTCCTCATTAGCTCCTCTATCACCTGGGTAGGGAAATTGTAAGAACCTCATGATTACTAATGTCTTTCTGTGCTGTCCCTTCAGCAGTATTGGGGTGTTTGAAGTCCCCTTTGAGGAGTAAAGCCTCCACACACAAAAGTCTGCTCCTAGCTGTAGCAGTCTACTAGATTGCATACTTTTGGTTTTCTAATTCTGCTTTGATTTAATTTGGATGTATTTAAGCTGAAGTCTAACTTAATGAAGTGTTTCTGACAAGGAGGGGCAGGGTGGAGGGAGAGGGGGGAGAAACCAGCACTCGTTTGAAAATGATGAACGTCAACAAAGAAAATTTTTTAATGTTCATATTCAACATTGCGTTGAGCCTGAATATTTCCACCTGGACTTATTCATCTCATTTACATCAATGACAGCAGATGCATATTTCAATGAGTTTAATAAAGGCCTTGCCTCATTACTGCATCACTTTTCTGTTATGCTCTTGTGCTGAGAAATGTCAGTAAGTAATTGGAGCATGCTGGGGAATGTAAACAAGGAATGCATTTTGGGCCCATATCACATAATGTGATCTCTCCTGCATGTCAGACCTACTTACAGGGCAGGAACAAGTGATGGATAGTGCTGTGTCAGAGCTTCTGTGCTAATTGCTATTAGCATATTTTGTTTCCTAGTATCTTAACTCTTCCCAAAGGTTGTCCTTTGATGAATTTTATCTATATGTGCCTTCAACATTGTAAAAAAAAAAAAATCTCATTTTGCCACTTGGATTTATTGCTCACTAAGATGATCTTAAATCTTATTTAAGCAATGCTACCCTTGATACTGATTAAGGTCAACCTTTTTGTGGGTAAGTGCTTGTGGATTTTAACCACTCCAATACCTTTTAATTCATTAGGAATTCTTATAATGAAATTATCATAATCAATAACTGTTGGAAACATATCTCAAGCAAAGGGGACTGTCAATCAATTATTGCCTGTTTAAAGTACTGAAAATGATAGAAGGTCTCTTAATGAGTTAAAACATGGAAAGAAAATAGAAAATTGGCAACCAATTGTCTTCTGTGCCTTCCTGGGTGGCGAGACACTGGCACAGGTTGCCCAGGGAGGTTGTGGTTGTTCCCTCCCTGCAGGTGTTCAAGGCCAGGTTGGACGAGGCCTCGAATAACCTGTACTAGTGGGAGGTGTCCCTGCCTATGGCAGGGGGTTGGAACTGGATGATGCTTGAGGTCCCTTCCAATCTTACCATTCTATGATTCTATGACTCCTAGGCCATATTCAGAAGCAGTTATTTTTTTTTTCTTTTCTAAGTTCAGCTGTATAAGACCACAATATTTCAAATCCACCACTGACCATGGAAGATGAATGAATTTTTTTTCTTGTAATTAAAAGGGAAAAAAAGAAGAAGAAAAAAAATCCCTGGATGTATTTGACTAAAAATTAAATGTTTCCACCAGTGAGTTGACTATTTACCTAACTATGAAAAGAATGCTCTTCCATCATGGTTTGAGAAACTTTAAATATGATTTTTTTATCCCCTTGTATTACTATAGAAACTAAGTTATAGTTACTATATTCAGGCTGGGGTGCTCAGAGTAAGCAAGGTTCCCTTCCTGGGGATGTTTTCTCAAAGCATGAAATTTGAAGTGTCCTTTAATCTGCAGAGATTCACATGTCAATTGTTATTAAATTTGCTTAGCAGAAGCTAAGTCTTTGATACCTATGCAATTTTTAAAAGATTTGCAATATAATTTAGGTCCCATGTAGCCCTTAGACTTCATATAGTTACTATTATTTCCATTTATTGTTGCCTAAAGAAATTGCATTTATAAACTGTGATTCCAAATTTGTTTTATCCTATACTGTAGCAGCAATAGCAACCTGAAGATCTCATTTATGATTTGTGTTGCAATTAATGAGAAGCTGTCTTTTCACTCCAGTAGAGAGGAGGATCAAACCCCTTGTTTCTTTCCATTGACATGTGTTTTTATTCCCTGGTACTTCTGAAAATAATGCTGTAGGAAATTTCTCTTTATAGCTGAGTCAGCAGCTGTCACCACCTCTTGGTTTCCATCACTGCAAATTTAGTAGTGTTAGCAGTACTTGAGTATAAACTCTTCCTTGACTCATAAATTGTTCTGTCAGTTAGTGCCCAATGTGCTCATTTCATTACGGTAACTTAAGGTAAAGATGATTTTCTTGTCAAATCAAAGTTAGAGGGACAGTAGCAGGCAAGACCTGAGAGAAAACCAACAATAAAAATTAGTATTACTGTATAATTTTTGCAAGGTCACTTGCAAATCTTTCCTTTCTTTACCCTTCCCAATACCATTTTCTGTCTTGCCATGGAGCTGTCTTGGCATAGGCAGCGATATTTCTCTTTGTGGAAGTATTCCAGGTATCTTCTGATATTTGAATGTCTTAACAACTCCTGGGGCAGTGTAATGCTGTGCAGAACTTACTAGCCACCATGTGATGCTATTCATTTAGCAAACTACTAGCACCAAGTCTGCCAGTTTCATGCCATGAAAATTTCTCTCTTCTGCTAATGGTAAAATATGCATGTAGGTTTTTTCTTGAGGTACTCTTACGCTGTACCACTCAACTTTGTAAGCTGAAGTATTTTTCTTGCTAGCTGTAATACTGTTAATTAACTATATGATAACAGATGACTCCTCTGTGAATACATCGTAATCTGGTATAGTTAGGATAAGTGATTTAAGATGAATAGCAACAGAGTCTCAGAAATGTTCATTCAATTTCATGTTGCAATTCATCTCTTAAAGGAAAAGAGGTTAACGCTTTGTTTTAGTCCTGTCATAGTAGGCCTAGGCAGGTCAAATTGGGTTTGTACATCTCCTGGCTTGTGGCTTGCCCAGGCATGATTTTCTGCTCTCCCTCCTGCTGTTTTGGGGAGAGCAACCCCAGGAAAAGGGACAAAGGGCCTGGAGCCACTAAGTCTGGGGTCTGTGGCCTGCCCAGCAACTGCAGAAAACAAGGTGCACAGGGTTGCCTTGTGCAAGGCTGTGTTCTGCCCAAAGAAGGGTAAAGCAAGCCTATGGCTTCACCTAATATGGGCAAATCTTGGGTAACTGCCATTGGATTGGCTATCCTGTGTCCAAAGGCCCATTGGTCTCAGGCTGTATTGGATAAAAGGGAGATGAGCAGGGAGCACAGAGGCCTTTGCCATTCCAAGGTGTGTCTGTGCCTGCTGCCTCTGATACCTCCACGCATTTGGCCTGCACAGCCGGCNCTGTCAGATATAATTCTGTGGGTAAATGCCAAAAGCCTCTTGGAATTATTAATTGCCTTCTGCCCTAAGCAGAAAGTAGCTCCTTATCTCCATCTAGCCAGCAAGCGGCGTACTGACCGCAACACCTTCTCTGCCAGTTCATATCGAGTTTAATTAATGTTTATATATAATAGTTATCTCCAGATCCTGTTATAGCCACAATATATGGTTTCCATAATATAATTTCCACAATGTTGCAAAGAGCTTGTTAATATTATTATTAAATGGTGATTGGGGTGATGTGAGTTCTGAATATTTAATGTTAATAAACTGTTAATATTTTTATATATCGTCTCGCATTAATTAATTACCCCATTCCCGTTACAAGTCCTCAAGCTTCTATAGATCTCTTAAGACAAAAATACTAATTGTTCTATATATGAAGATCCATCAGGGTAGTGCTGGGATTAGGAACGAGTCTGAGAGATCTTTTTCTTTGGGAGACATGAATTTTTCTCATAAGAAGGCTTAAAAATGGGAAAGTTTGAGGAGTTTCCCCACTGTATTTGTCCTTTTTATTCTGTTACAAATATGGATACCGGTGAGCATTAATGTTAGATTATCATAGAATCATAGAATTGTAAGGTTGGAAGGGACCTCAAGGATCATCTAGTCCCAACTCCCTGCCATAGGCAGGGGCACTTCCTACTAGTTCAGGTTACTCAAGGCCTCATCCAATCTGGGCTTGAATACCTGCAGGGAGGGAGCAGCCACAACCTCCCTGGGCAACCTGTGCCAGTGCCTCACCACCCTCACTGGAAAGATTTCATCAGCATTTGTACTTTATGCTATATTAGAAAGACAAATCATATTGTAAAGAGATTCTTCTTAATTCTCTTTACAACAAGCAAATGCAAAGCTTATTATTATGTCACCAAGCCACCACAATATTTACCATAGTAGAACTATATACCATAATTAAATTTCATGTACTTCAGATTCTCATCAGGATGATGAGATTGGTTTCTTTCCATAGTTGCTTGCATAACAACTCTGTGGATAATTTGCAGTAAAAACTACTCTCAGAGATGCTTGAAAAAGATTTAAGGACATAATCCTTTTGTGTTGTTTTGTTTTGTTTCCAGAATTGCTTCATGGTGGTATTGAAAGAAAGAGCTATGAGTTTTACCTGAGGTGTTTTTTCTGTTTTGCTTTGGAACAGCATGTTGTGGAAGGTAAGAGTGTTTGAAGTCAGAAAACAGTGTAGGTAGCAGTGAGCCCATGAACCTTGTGTTATTTTTTTCAGGAGAGATTATTTTGGTTTGTTTTGCTGTACATGGGCTTAAGGTCATGATTAATCAATATAGTTTAATCAGTTTGAGCAAAGGTGTATTGTTGCACAGCGCTAAGATGAGTTCACACTGTTAAAAAGACAAATGCACAATGAACAACAAAACCCAGTCTTCTGTGCTGCTACCAAAATCAATTTCAATAGCAATCACTTGCATTACAACACTCTGCTTGTAATACAGTGAAAAGGTCAGTATAATTTCTTGCCTAGTTAGCAATGTAACTTTCAAGCTTCCCTGGGCAGGAGTTGTGATCACAGTGTCTGGCAAAGTCATTTTTCCACAGACCTTGTGTTTGTCACATTATTCTCCAGAGCTCAACAGTTTGTCTGTAGTATTCTTAACTTCACAGCCTGCTTTCTCTTCTTTCTTTATTTCCTTTAGCAAAATTGTGGATACCTACACACTTCTTGTCATTAAAAAACTAATGCCACAGGCCAGTGATAAACAATGGCTGATTTTCACATTGCTATTCTGAAACTTTCCATCCTTAAATCCTCTGCAGCTTTGTCACTGCAAGCTGTCACTCTGTGGTTGCACCATGCCAGAAAAGCAAAGTGTGATTTGAGCAGTCAGAAGACAAATCTGAAATATAATTAGGTAACATGTTAGTTGCTATTAAGCTGGTATCTCTGATGTGCTGTAACATCACAGAATCATAGAATCACAGAATTAATTAGGTTGGGAAAGACCTTGGACATCATCAAGTTCAACCCATCACCCAGCATCACCTAATAAATTAAATCGCTGCACCAACTGCCACATCCAGTCTCTTTTGAAACACTTCCAGGGACGATGACTCCACCACCTCCTGGGCAGCTCACCCCAATGCAAATCACTCTTTCTGTGAAGAACTTCTTCCAAATACCCAGCCTAAACCTGCTGTGGTGCAGCTTGAGGCTGTGTCCCCTTTTTCTGTCACTGGTTGCCTGAGAGAAAAGAACAGTCTCCACCTGGCTACAGCCTTCTTTCAGGTGGTTGTAGAAAGTGATAAGATTCCCACCCTGAGCATCATCTTCTCCAGGATAAGCAATCCCAGCTCTGCATAGAAGTGGAAGAAGGACTCCCAAATAATCATTTCCTCTACAGATCAAAAGGATCATCAGTATGATTCTGAATGCTTGATAATGCAAATATATTCTTCCTCTTTACCCTGAGATATCTGAGTAAGAGCAGCTATTAACCTACAGTACAAAGGCATTTCTTTTTAAAACATTCTTCCAGGGTAGCCTGTGAATTTTCTTGCAATTTGATTTTCATTATCACTACAGATGTTCACCCAGCTAACAACATCTTCTGTCAAGCACTTGAAGAATGTCTGATCTATGTGAGATGCTTTGTTGCCTATTAAAATAAGTTTTCCACTTATGCCAGAGAACACAGATCAGGTCTCTAATTAATTAATGTAATAGCTAGTATTAGTGTTGATGAAATTGGAAATTTATTTGCAAAATACTGCTTTTTATGGCTGAATTTGGAAAACACTGCTTTTTATGGCTGAATTTGGAGCAGCTCTCCTATGAGGACAGGCTGAGAGTTGGGGCTCTGCAGCCTGGAGAAGAGAAGGCTTCCAGGAGACCNTCCCTTCCAACCTTACCATTCTATGATTCTATGATTCTAATTTCAAATGTTTATGAAGATGTTTCAGAATAAAAAATGGAGAGAGTGTTGGGTTTTTTTTAAGCAGTTGCTTGTATCCAACTATATTAAATCCTTTAAAATTCATGCCACATTTTGTGTACAAAATCTGTATCCTTCCCAAAGTGTATAGTCTCCACTTGCTACCTACTAGACACACTAATCAATGTTTTCTTATGAAACTGATACACAGAATGTAAAAATCAGCATTTTTATAGTAAAAAAAAAAACCCATAAGGCATTTTAAAAGGACTCCCACAATAAATATTATTTCTTTTTTTTTTTTTTTTGCTAAATGCATTCAAATAAAATATATGAGAGAAAAATAATGAGAAGAAAACCCTCAAAAGGAGACTGTTAAAAAGAAAAAAAGTAATTAAATGAGAACAAGTATGAGGGAAAAGGAACAGTGTGTACAAAAGTAGTCCATCAGTTTGAGTATTAAAAATACTTGAATTTCCATCATTCTTAACCAGTTTGATAGCATATATCACAGTAATTTACAATGGAAACTATGATCCCAGAGGGGTTATAAACTTAAAAAATAAATCACTCAATTTCTTTTTTTTTTTCCCCCTTCACATTTTATTTATGCAAAAGAATTTTGCCAAATCACAAAACATTTATGAAAGAAAAAAGGATTTGCTCTCTTAGTTTCTGGAAAATTGGTCCTTGATTTTGCCCCACTGGTCTGTGATTTGCAATTACAAGCCATGTCACTGGATTCAGTACTTTTTATTATACCTCTATTTCACTTCTTTTTCTTGCTTTCCTGTAATCATTTGCCATTTCCTGCTGTTTTGGAAGGAAAACTATCAGTTCTCCTGCCTATTTGCCTTTACATTGCATCTATTTGATTGTGTTATTTTCCCTCAATTGCTTTTGCCACTTGGGGTCTTAAGAGAGGAAAACTGACTCCTAGATGATATTTCAAAAACAATTTAGCCAGTCTTCATGTGCTGTTTTCTGAAGCAGCAGCACAATCAGTAGATGATACAATAACACCAATGGGTTCTCAGATGTGATGTGTCCCATGCCAACAATACTTCTTAGAATCACGCTATCTTCCTTAAATATATCACTTTCTTAGACTTTTCTGATGCTTTTTTTAGTCAGAAGAAAAAACCTGCTTGCTTGGGGGCTTTTTTGGTTTGTTTTGGGGTTTTTGTGTTGTGTTTTTTTTTTTTTTGTGTTTTTTTTTTATTATTATTTGTGTTTGTGTTTGTTTTTTTGGTTGGGTTGGTTTGGTTTGGTTGGGTTTGTTTTGTTTTGGTTTGATTGGGTTTGTTTTGTTTTGGTTGGTCAGTCTTATTTGGTTGGTTTGGTTTTTGGGTGATTTGTTTGTTTGTTGGTTTTGGTTGGTTTTTGTTGTTTTTATTTTGTTTTGTTTTGCTTGTTTTGTTGTTGTTTGTTTTCATTCTACCCAGTGGCCAGTTGCTGTCTCTATTTCTATGATGCATGTACAGCGTGTCCCCAGCGCAAGCAAGAAAGTCTATGGCTATGAACCAATTAAGTGGCCCTCATTTTCACACATTTTTAGGTAAAATATTCGTGAGTTTTCTCTAGATATGATTCTGTCTTGCATAAATGTTAGTTCTGCAGCCTTTAAGTAGGTGAATGAAGCAGGCTCTTCTCCATGAAGAAAAAAATAGAGTGTCAACCTTTCTGACCAGATCCTAGATCTTTGCAAATAAAACTAGGTTTCTGTGCTGCGTACTCAGAGAGAAAAGCCAGGTTCACAAGAAACTGCCTCAGCCTCTTCCAGATAGGTTGGGAAGGAAGAGCTCTTCTGCAGCTGTGAAAGGGCAGGAGCAGAGCGAGACCCACGCGCGTCGGGACACGAGGGCTAGTTTTCTAGCTCCACCTAGTGGACACTTGAGAGGTCTTCTCGGCAAGTTCAGGTCCTCTCACTAGGCTTGCATGTACCTTCAGGATATTTACCTTGCATTGGTTGTTCTTGAGCCGCTCATCTGCCACTCCATCCGCTTCAGCTCTGTGCTGTCGATACTGGCACACCAGCTTCCCAGAGTGATGGCTCAGTGTTTTCACTGAGGAGGTTGTCTAATGCTCCAAAACTCATCCCTTTATTTGGTTTGGTTTGGAAGAGTGCACAATTTCAATAATATAAGTCTAGGTAAGAGGTTCCTAAAACATATGTATTTGGGGAGAGAACAATGAGTAGTGTTTTTAGAGTTCAATAGATTCTTCCTCAAGCCTTAGGCTAATGCTATTTGAGACAGACTATAGCTAGCTGTCCCACATTGTGCCATGAGCTTAACAGGTCCTGGAGGAAATGACTCTTGTCCTTTTCCAGGAGTAAGAATGAGGATACTGCACACTGATTGGATGTTTAAAGACAAATTCTATTCACTAGAGTAAAGATAAATGCTATTCACAAGAGAATACAGACAAAAGGCAGTCAGGTAGAATAGGTACAAAACCTACTAGTCCCAAACTGGCCTTCTAGAATCCTCCCCCCCTTCCACCCTCTCAGTCAGCCTGAGGGTAGGCTGAAACTGCCACCCGCCCCAACTGGAGCCTGCAAGGCCTCAGTGGGCTGCAATGACACAGCTCAGCTCCCTACCAGCCAGCTCCCCCATGAACCATGAGATAAGAGTGTGCTGTTACCAGAGAGAAGTGAAGGGGAAAAAGGGAAGAGATCTGTCAGGCACTTTCAGGCTGTGATACCGGAAGAAGAACAGAATAACAATATTACAATATCCTGGGATGAGCAGGTTCATCCCCCTGGGATGGGTCTCTGTCCCTATGGTTTTGTTTAAGGGGAACTGCTTTAGGATCCCTCAAACTACCACACTAGTGATGTGCCTCAGGGATCAGTATTGGGTCCAGTCTTGTGCAAAATATTCAATAACCTGGACAAAGGGTCAGAGTGTACTTTAGCACAGAGGGACTGAGTTGCAGAAATGCTTTTTAACAATCAAAAATTACACTGTTTGGAAATATTAGGTGCCTGAAGGAGGTATGCTTCTCGTTGTCACTCTGTGTAGTCTAAGTCAAAGCTGATAATACTTAAGAATTCAAAAGATGTGTTTTTCCTGCAATCTGCTTCCAGGAAAGGCTTCTTCCTGTAGACGAGGAGAATGCAGCAGGATAAGGGGAAATGGAAGGTACTTAAACCTTTGGAAAGTGTGTTTCTTTTCAATATTTATTTGTTAGAGGTTTGAACTTCAAGCAGGACCACCTAGCATCAGTTGCCCAGGACTCTGTCCAGACAGATTTTAAACACCTCCCAGGTGGAAATGCTCCACATCCTCTCCAGGCAACCTGTGCCAGTGCTCAATCACTCTCACAGTGAAAAAGTAGTTTTTCATGTTCAAATGGAACATTCCATGTTGCAGTTGTTCTGTGACCTCTTGTCCTGTCATTGAGCACCACTTAAAAGAGCCCAACTCCATCCTCTTTGCATCTTCCCTCTGGGAGTTGCCTTCTCTACTTCAGGATCAACAGTACCAGCTCTTTGAGTCTTTCCTCATAGGAGAGATGCTCCAGAGCCTTTAAGCATCTTAACTGCCCTTTGTTGTACTCTCTCTATTATTTCCATGTTTCTCTTGTACTGAAGAGCCCAGAACTGAACACAGTACTCCAAGTGTGGCTTCATTAGTGCCAAGTAGAGGGGAAGGATCACACCTCTCAGGATGCTGGCAATAATTTGTTGAATGCAGCCATTAGTCTTCTTTGTGGCAGGGGCCCGTTGCTGGCTCATTTCTGCCACAGGCATAACATATTCTTTTATATCTACATGTTCAAGTCAGGGGAAAATCTCTAGAACTCATATTATATCCAGGATCTTTACCTAACTATGTCTGCATTTCAACATCAACCTAGCTAATAACATAAACTGCAGGAACCACTATTCTCTCCTATCAAGAAAATATGTCTTAATTCAATAAAAACCAAACCAGACAAAACTCCCTTAAGAAATTCACTGAAAATTAAAAACCTCAGCCCTTCATTAGTATAGAGTTGTGGCTTCTAGGTAATATTTTGCTACATGCCACAAAAGTTCAGTTCATTAAAATGTAGATTTCTGAAAATAAGCACAATCAAGTCTGAGAAGGGCTGCTGCCTAATTTTGTCCTTTCCAGTAAAAGCCCCTGACACAATACGCAGTATATCCCTTGCTTCTTTCTTTGGAGTGTGCTGAAAGAGAAGGTACCTACAACTGCCCTCCAGTCAAACACTCAGGATAAATTTAGACAGCACACTAGAGCACAGTGCAGGGTTTCCAAGGCTTGCAGAGATGAGAGCCAGGATAGCTGCATAACCAC
The DNA here is from genome assembly GCA_013399775.1 of Semnornis frantzii. Lineage (NCBI taxonomy): Eukaryota > Metazoa > Chordata > Aves > Piciformes > Ramphastidae > Semnornis > Semnornis frantzii. The sequence goes on along the minus strand of VWYK01014435.1, from coordinate 14,163 downwards.
TGCAGTACTGAGAGATTTATTATTTTGGTGCACAGTTGCATGAATGAAGCTATATTTCTTCCAGACTGAGTCAGGCTTGTATCCAGACATTTAAAGCCCACTCTACCCTCTAGGACTTTCTATGACCACATTAGTGAGAGTCAATGCCTCACAGACAGGCATCCCCTTAGTTTACTTGAGAGATACAGAATCTCCTGACTACATTACTTCTATTTCTTAATTCTCCTTAACCCTATACTCTGAAACTTTTCTTTCAGGTGGACTAGGTGTAATGGAAAAGCTCAGTATACCATCCACTAAACTTAATCTGAATTAAAGATTTTTTTGTTTTGTTTTTGAAATTAAAACAAATGAACTATGCAAAAATATGTCATATGTGTTGTGTTATGCATGATATCTTGCAGAGAACAAACATAACACCTTGTTGAGCAAATTCATTGCACAACCTTCAAAATAGGAGGTTGATTTTCCCAAATTGATGAGTTCTAACTTGAGTAAAGACACCAGAAATCCAAGGTAGGGGTCTAACAGTAGGTAGCTTGTGTATACTGCAGTTATCACTGGGTATAGTGTGCTCTCTATGAAACTGTGAGCTTAATAACATTTAAAATAGCAATATTGCTAACAATATCAGGGCTTTATAAAGGTGTATAACTGTGGGGATTTTTTGGTATGTGACACTGAACAAACTAGCAATGGTCTGCTATAAAGCCAGGCAAATGTCTGCATATTTATAGAAATTGTTGTCGTAGAATCATAGAATCATAGAATGGGAAGGTTGGAAGGGACCTCAAGGATCATCCAGTTCCAACCCCCTGCCATAGGCAGGGACACCTCCCACTAGCACAGGTCACTCAAGGCCTCCTCCAACCTGGCCTTGAACACCTCCAGGGAGGGAGCAGCCACAACCTCCCTGGGCAACCTGTGCCAGTGTCTCACCACCCTCACTGCAAACAACTTCCTCCTAACATCCACTTTCAATCTGCCCTCTGCCAGTTCAAACCCATTGCCCATTGTCCTGTCATTACAAGACCTTGTCAATAGTCTCTCCCCAGCCTTCCTGTAGCCCCCTTCAGAAACTGGAAGGCTACTCTAAGGTGTCCTGGAAGCCTTCTCTTCTCCAGGCTGCAGAGCCCCAACTCTCTCAGCCCGTCTTCACAGCAGAGGTGCTACTGCCCTCTGAGTATCTTCATGGCCCTCCTCTGGACTGGCTCAAACAGTTCCATATCCTTCCTGTACTGGGGGCTCCAGAATGGCACACAATACTCCAGATGGGGTCTGACGAGAGAAGAAGAAAAGGGGAGAATCAAGAATTCAGTGTTATTCATGCTGGTGTTTCAGTTTAATATATTTACAACAGTTGTGAACATTTAATGCAACTTCAGCAATCTACACAATTCTGTAATAAAGAATTTTCACTTAGACTTTACTGAAGTCTTATTGAAATATGCAAACAAAACAAGCATTTAGGTTTGGACCATTAATAATACAGGAGAGATTAATTAATTTTTTTCTTTCCAATCAAAAGAAGCACTTATGAATATATATCACAGAATCACAGAATTAACCAGGTTGGAAAAGACCTTAGAGATCATCAAGTCCACCCTATAACCCAACACCATCTAATTAACTGAACCATGACACTAAGTGTCTCATCCATTCTCTTTTTAAACTGTCTCAGGAATGGTGACTCCACCACCTCCAGGTCCCTTCTACCTTCTAACAAATCAGCGCATGCTTCCAACTTGATGTTGTCTGCAAACTTACTGATGGTGGATTCAGTGCCCTGTAAGGGGATGGGGAAAATTAATTAATGCGAGACGATATATAAAAATATTAACATTTTATTAATATTAAATATTCAGAACTCGCATCACCCCAATCACCATTTAATAATTATATTAACAGGCTCTTTGCAACATTATGGAAACTATGTACAGGTTATAACAGAATCTGGAAATAGTTATTAAATATATACATTAATTAAACTCGATATAAACTGGAAGAGAAGGCTTTGCGGTCAGTATACCGCTTGCTCACTAGATAAGCATAGGACATAAGGAGCTACTTTCTGCTTAGGGCAGAAGGCAATTAAGAATTCCAAGAGGCTTTGGCATTTACCCACAGAATTATATCTGACAGTACCCAAGGC
>VWYK01014435.1:0-11790 GCA_013399775.1 Semnornis frantzii | reverse complement strand
CAGACCCCAGACTTAGTGGCTCCAGGCCCTTTGTTCCTTTTCCCACAGTTGCTATCCCCAGAACAGCAGGAGGGAGAGCAGAAAAATATACCTGGGCAAGCCAGGAAAGGTATAAGCCCAATTTGGCCTGCCTAGGCCTACCACGACATACAATTTTATATATACACTATATATATATATAATAGAACATTTTTATATGCTTTTTCTATATATATCAAAACATTACCTCAGGAAATAATTAAAAACAAACAAGCAAGTACACACACACACAAACCAACCAACCAAAGAACCAAACAAAAAAACACAACACCTAAACCATTCAAAGTTCAAAACCTGACTTAAGACACGTGTTGAATAGGTAAAGGGGACAGTATAAGGGCATGACTGAACAAACCACAGACATGGCTGGGAAGGTCTGGCTGAAGCAGAAACATCTGGAGACTGACTGCAACTTTCTCACTGTATTTGGTAGATAGGTTACCTCTTGCTGCAGGGGATTAAAAAAAAAAAAAAAAAAAGCCTTATACTTCCTGAGGCCAGTGACATCATTTTCAGAGCCTTTGATTCATTAATTCTAAAGGGTGTCTGAAACACTCTCCTTCAGGCAGTTCCTTCAGCAAGGACTACTTAAGGAGCATGTGGTTCTCAATCCTCTGCAGAGGAACAGACAATAGATCCATTCACCTTCCTACCTCTGTCCAAATCCTTACAGAGCATGGTGCATATGTTCAAGGGAATAATCAATGATGTCCCCATTTCCTCCACAAACTGCAGGTGACTGAGTCATCATTATCTGTCTCTGCATGCTCTGCATATCTTCAGCTACCTTATCTTACTTACTTTCAAGAATAAATTACACAGGGCAGGTCAACTCTGTCACATTGCTGCTGAACCCATACATCTCATTAAGTGTTCTGAGGGAACCTGGACATCTCACTAACTTCACTGCAAGAGATATCATTAGCCATGAATCCCCAAATTTTGGATTTTAAGGCTAAGAATTAAGGTCATGATAACCTGTAACTACTCTTACCTCTTTGTTAGTCTTCTGTGGTTCATACAGTTTTGTACTCTAATAAATTGAATTTTTTGAGACAATTGGCACAGTTTTTTCTGTCGTAAGTGTTCAGAACTCTAAGCTAGATAGAATTATTCTTTGAGACTTGACTTCAATAGCTAAATTGTTCATGCATATTTGGTGTATAAGATCCATACTGTTCTCCACTGAATTAATTACCATGCTGAAAAGTAGGGAAGCACAGGAACCTCTAGAGATTTGAATCAATTTTGTATGACAATTAGACAAAGAACATGACCTATGCTTTCTTATTTATTCAGCATATTGTTTGAATTTTTGTTATTCAATTTAAGACTATTTTTCTCTGCTGGTTTTAAGTTGCAAGAAATGACAGTTGAAGTAGAGTTCTCAAGATTCTACTCCTGGAACTGAAATCCTAGAATCACAGAGTGGTGTGGGATGGAATAGACCTTAAAGAACATGTAGCTCCAACCTCTCTACCAGGAGCATGGACACCTTCCAGTAGCTCATGTTCATGTAGTTCATGATTCTTCAAGCCCCATCCACTTTGGCCAGAAACACTTCAAAGGACAGATCATCCATAAGATCTCTGGGAAACCTGTTCCCATGTCTAATCACCTTGACAGTGCAGAACTTCTTTCCTACATCTAATTAAATCTTCCCTGTTTCATTTAAAAATCACCTCTTGAACTATTGCTTCATATTCTTGCAAAAAAATTCCTCTCCAGTTTTCTTGTAGGTCCTCTTCAGGTGTTGAAATGTCACTGTGAGAACTCCCTGGAGCCTTCTCCATGCTGAACAACTCCAACTCTCTCAGCCTCTCTTCATAGTGGAGGTGCTCTAGCCCTGGGCTTATCATGGTCCTCTGCAGGCCTTTCCATAGTTAAACATCTATGAGACATCAACATTTTCAAAATTACCACTTGGTTGCAGCCTAACCTCATGGACTCTAAGAATCTCTCTGATACCTAAAATCCTCACTGCTGTCTTTCATAAAACTACCTCAACTGAACTGTTTCCTGCAGCAGGAAGGTTGCTATTAGCTCATGGAAAAGACCCAGGAACCCATACAGTTCTCAAGACTAAATACTAACAAGTGTGAATGGAACTGGGGTAATCAGGTTTGGATTAATCTCTCTGAACTATTAATTTCTGCAGCAGGAGGGCTGAAGGGTGGCCACTAAACACTGGAAAAGCAATGTGGGTGTAAAACTCAGGGTGGGGGGCTGGGCATCTGCGTGTGTGAAAAAAAAAACACAATGGGCAAAAGTAAGTTAGGTACCAAATGTAGGAGATGGAGGCAACTTTTTTTCTTACAAGATTGATTGTCTAGCTACCTGATTTAGACTCCTAAAACCAAAAAGCATTCTTAACTGAGGAAACAAGATCTATACCAAGTGGAGAAAAAGGGAAATGAATAGAGGAAAGTAATAATGGCTTGAAATAAGTTTTGTTTTAAATTTATCTCAGAAAATTGAAGTAGTTTCTACTTTGTCTTTTGCCTGTGTTAGCAGCACAGTAAAAACTTTGGAATATTTCAGAAGACATCACAATATATTTGAAGGTTGCTTCAAAATCTATCATGTCTTTATTGTGTTAAAAGTAATGCAGTATGAACAACCAAAACTGGACAATAAATCACAGTGAAAAGTTCTACTAACTTTGCAGTAAAATACTTTGATTTTGTTCATATGATCTATGAGTTTTATATAATGTAATTTTGTTTTTTCATGTAGATCATGTTGTTGAAATTTGACATATGCCTGCAAAAAAAGGACAGTTTTAGATAAAACAGTTTTTCTTGATGGACAGCTACTTCATCAAAAAAGATGATTCAATTTATTTTGCCTGCTTGATGATGCCTGATGATTCAATTTACTCTGCCTGCCCAGGAATTGTGAACTCAGATCATCTCATAACTATAAATAAGAACACATTACCTATGCTTTTAAATATTGAAGATACCAGAGCAAAAACCTATTTCTAAATAAAAAAAGTAAATCATTATTGGAGAATATTGAACAGTTACTCTTGCTTGTGACTTAGATTGTATGTCACAAATAAGGCCTTTCTCACTGTCTGTCTCTTCAATTCTGATATTGAGTGATTAGAGATGACTGCTGAGTGCATGTTTTATGACAGTGAGGGTGGTGAGGCACTGACACAGGTTGCCCAGGAAGGTGGTGGCTGCTCCCTCCCTGGAGGTGCTCAAGGCCAGATTGGAGGAGGGAGGTGTCCCTGCCTATGGCAGGGGGTTGGAACTGGATGATCCTTGAGGTCCCTTCCAACCTTACCATTCTATGATTCTATGATTCTATGAGTGTAATTGAAGACTTTATCATATAGATTATCAACAGCTCAGATTTACTTCATGCCACATCCTCTTAAGACTTTTTTTAAGGTAGTCTTTCTTAACCTTCATCTATAGTTACTGCCACTTAAGTTAGGTATTTTGAGCCGACACCAGTATTGTGCTTTTCTTACCTTCTGTAGCCTTCAAGAAAAAAAATGTTTTTCATAGGCTTCATTAATTGCCCCATATGGAGCAATTCAACTATATAGAAGAACTCAACTATATAGAACTCAACTACACAGAACAAGAGCCCAAGAAATTGTAATTCGCATTCATAAGGCAGTTCTTAGGGGCACTGTTCTTGTGTTACTTTCAATACACAGCACATTCTAGATTGTCATGGAAGGTACATATCCTGGCTCACCCAGGCATGCTCCTTTTGTCCCCCTTCCCTCTGCTGGGTAGGCAAAGTAGGGAGCAGGGAGAAGACAAGACCTACCCAGACTTGTACTTCCCAAATGAGGGAATGCAAGCTCCTGGCTTCACCTAATATAGTCAGGTTTGCCAGCGTCCCATTCCAATTGGTGAATCTTTGTGGTCCAAGAGGCCATCACATTTTGAGCAATCAATAAATAGGCTTTGGCTACATGGCTTTGGACTTTGCTTTTCATCTTGCTTTGCCTGCTGAGCTCTCCTTTGCCTTCAACAACTCTCAAGATACCAACAGAATTCCCTTTGAGTTTTGGGTACTGTCTGATACTATTTTGTGAGTAAATGTTCAGAGCCTCTCTCTAAGAAAATCTGTAACTAGATTCTGTTGTGTCTTTCTGTTCTAGTAGCAGAAACGAGCTTCTCATGTCCCCTGATAGGCAAGAGGTATAATTGAAACTAAGAACCTCTTTCCAGTTTTAATGTTTGAATCTGCTAGTTATTCCTTAAAGTGTTCCAGTTTTACCCGTTCCCTGTCTGTATAAATATCCAGAGTGTGCATTTTGAACATTGTAAATAAGTTTTTTTGTTGAGATGTAATGATAATAAACAGTTTTCATAGTTATTAACAATCTTTGCTTGGATATAAAAATTAATATCAATTATTAGTTTTGCATCATTCATAACGTAGCTAAGTAATTAAACTAGGAAATAAGAGTAGCTTGTATTTTATCTTTCTCAGTTGAAAACTTGATTGTTCCTTTCATATGTCTCCCAATGGCTAAAATAACTTTACTGTTTGTAAGCCTGAAAGGTGCCCCAAATGTTCGCTTAGATTTTGTTGTGTGTAAAGAGTCATATTTATTAACTTCCTAATTTATACATTTCTTTTAAAATAATACTTTTAAAAGGAAAAGTGAAATGCTTTAAAAAGCAAAATGGTTTCATTTTAAATGTATCCATGAGATCTTATTGTGTGATATTGGGGTATCCAGCATCTCTTTGGATGGTTGTTAGTAGAGAGATTGATTAACAGCATAAAATAGAATCTGTTTCGATGTTTCACCCACCTGCAGATATAACTCATGGGCTGAGGAAAGGAAACCATACAGCAAAATGTAGTGGCAAATCACCTACTCAGAGGAAAATCAATAGCTCCTTGAAAATTGCAGCTGCTTCATTTGTTTTGCATTCCAGCCTGGTTTTCAGTATTGTAGCGTGTTAGGGCTTCACTCCTTGACCCTCCAAACATGGGACATTGTCTGTTCGAGACCTCGGAGAATGCAAGACCTGAATCTAGGAGTGGAGATGCACTGAGCAATCTGTGCTGATTGCCAGAGAACTGCTATTCTGACATACAGGTCATGAACTAACCTTCCCAGAGAAATCTTGCCAGGAGTGAATCATTTTACAAGAAAGCCAAACACAGAGAGTGGAGGAGAGAATAGGATGACTTTAACGTGAAGGTGCTGATTTCTTTGTGATGTTTTAAATAAGCATATCGAGATGACACATAGCTTGAGTAAAAAGTAACATTTTAGAAAAGAATTGTGAATCCAATTTTTTTTCATTGACTAAAGCTAATTTCATAGTTAGCTAGATCAAATGACACATTTAGTCTGTGGGACTGTGGATAAATATGAGCATAATAATTTTTTTCTTATCTAAATTGGATAAGGTAAGCACTTATGCTCCAAGTAGGAATTCGTATAAAGCTGATAAAATGATATGTGGGAGCATGTCAGCAGAACCTGCATGTCATATCCCTACATCTACACAGCTTACAATATTGAATTACAATACAATTATTTTTTCTCTGATATTTCACACGAGTGTGTAAGGGAAGGAGGTAATTAATTACTGTGAGGTGGCATTTTAAAAATATTAACATAGTTTATTAATATTAAATATTCAGAACTTGCGACACCCCAACCACCAAAATAACAACAGGTTCTTGCATCATTAGGAAACTATATACAGGTTATAATATAGGATCTAGAAGTAACTAATGAATATATATATATATTAATTGAACTTGATTAAAGTGGCAGAGAAGGCTTTGCAGTCAGTATACTGCTTGCAGTCAGTACACCGCTTGCTCACTAGATGGACGCAAGGATCTACTTTCTGCTTAGGGCAGAAGGCAATTAATAATTCCAANGTCTGGGCAGAAGGCTTCCAGGTGCAGGCAGATGTCTTGCGGTGTGCAGTCTGGGCACGGTGTCACGCCGGCTGTGCAGGCCGAATGCATGGAGGTATCAGAGCCTCAGGCAGCAGGCACGGACACACCTTGTAATGGCAAAGGTGTCTGTGCTCCCTGCTCATCTCCTTTTATCCAATACAGCCTGGGACTAATGGGCCTTTGGACACAGGATAGCCAATCAAATGGCAGTTACTCAAGATTTGCCCATATTGGGTGAAACCATAGGCTTGCTTTACCCTTCTTTGGGCAGAACACAACCTTGCACAAGGCAACCCTGTGCACCTTGTTTTCTGCAGTTGCTGGGCAGGCCACAGACCCCAGACTTAGTGGCACCAGGTTCTTTGTCCTTTTTCCCGTGGTTGCTCTCCCCAAAAGAGCAGGAGGGAGAGCAGAAAAACATGCCTGGGCAAGCCAGGAGAGGTACAAGCCCAATTTGGCCTGCTTAGGCCTACCACGACAGAGTGGAATTCAGTAACTTCGAGATTTCCCTTCCTTTTTTATCACTCTATTTTAGGAACCAAATTCCACTGCAGTCATGTCAGTTAAGAGTCTACATGTTACCTGTACGTATACATTTAATCAGGAGAGCCAATGAAGGCTGTACACCAGAATCACACACTGCGGATCAGTGTAGGTTACAGGCTACAAGCTACACTTCATGACTAAATGCAAATAGGGAATGTAAGTGAAGGAAAAATAATAGGTGCTGTCAAATTTTACTTTAACTCAAGCTCTGAAAAACTTAGATTGCCATGAAAACTTTAAAGATCTAGTTGCAGATCTTTGCCCTCTCCCATCTTCCCTTCCTTCCCATTTGCTTATATGTTATTTCCTTTGCCAATCTTTACAGTGCGTGCTTTTGGTGAGGTTTTTCTGTTAGTTTGTTTTGGGTTTTGGATTATTTTGTTTTATTTAGGGCGAGATTTTTTTTCCTCTGATGGTTTTGGTGATTTGGAGGTTTTGTTTGGTTGTTTTTGTTTTGGTTTTTTTTTTTTGTTTGCCTTTTGGGGATTTTTACTGCTGTATTTCTTCTTGTCTACCTGTATTCTATTTTGATTAAATAAGGGGAAACAAGCTTTCTCTCTCCAAAATGTTCTTGTGTTCTTGTGTTTACATCTTAGTGTTTCAAAAGCTTTCTCACTTGGGAACATCACTGGCAAAAAAACATTTACTGACAGACTAGCTTGAGTAGTTATTATTATCCTTAGCTTTAGATAATTCTTACACTGCAGATGTACAATACCTGACTCCAGCGCAGGAAGTAGCCTATCTAGAGGTAAAACATTGAGCCACATACTTATCTTTTATAAAATAGTTATATTCAATAAAATAATAAACACATCTGATTTGTGAGCACATTATTGAATAAATTCTAGGATTTTGTTTCATGGTAGAGGATGGGAAGTATAAACTTTCTATACACTCTCTAACAATTATGATGGTGTCATTGTTTAAACATCAATGTTTTGTCAGCCCAAATATTCTACATAATTGCTCAGGTTAAGACACAGAAATATTTTTTTTCTGAAACTGGCAGAAAAGGAAGCCTGGTAGTGAGGTAGGCAAGTTGGAAGATGAAGGAGAGCCTACATCAGCATCTTTCCTTTGACAGGGAAGAATATTCCATATGAATTTACCTCTTGCTGCCATAAATAAGAAACAAAAGCGCTGAAACTGAGAGCATAAATTAATATCATTGAAGAAAAACAATCTAGTGATAGCAGGCAATACTAAGCTCATTTCCCTGCTGTGGCAGCAAATATTTACATATCATCTCTTTTGCAGCTCAGACTTGCCCCTGCAATCTTTTCATTCCTTCTGTTTCTATTAGAATGCTGTTCTAAAGTCGCACCTTATTGGTGAAGCATTTTCTGTATAACATCTTATATTTTATCCTAATCAGTTTATACATACTTATCTCATGAGATTTTTTTTTTATGATTCGTGGTTTTATTCCTGAAGAATTCCTAAGGGATTTAAATCTACTCATTCTTGATCTTCTCCTAAGCGAGATAAATCAATTTTTAAAAATGTCCTTAAAAGGAAAAAAAAGAAAGAAGAAAAAAAAAAAGAAAGAAATAAGTAAATAAGTTGTCTGCTTTACATTAGCCACACTTTCACTGAATTCTATCCTGAATTAACTTTTGATGGGTACAGAAGAAAAAGAGCACATCAGACCTTCCTACCTCTTTCAGTTATAGTGACCAAAACCACCAGAAAACCAAAACATGAAGAAAAACAGGAGGTAATACCAAATATAGAGGCAAATACCCACCCTGAGCTCCCAGACACTGGCAAAAGCCTCTGCTTTTACTGTTAGCTACATCCAGAGTCTGGGTGGCAAAGATGCGCACAAGCCAGCCCTCAAAAACGTTACATTTCACCAGTAACTAACAGGAAGGACACTGAAGTGTTGAAGCTTTTTCTGTTATCCCCTTGACACTGCTTTTTTCTTTAAGTCTGTTTTTCTCTTTACTATGGTTGATAGCTTTTTCTCACACCAAAAAAATTCAGATATCTCCTCAGGCCTNTTGCAATGACAGGACAAAGGGCAGTGGGTTTAAACTGTCAGAGGGGAGATTGAAAGTGGATGTTAGGAGGAAGTTGTTTGCAGTGAGGGTGGTGAGACACTGGCACAGGTTGGCCAGGGAGGTTGTGGCTGCTCCCTCCCTGGAGGTGTTCAAGGCCAGGTTGGAGGAGGCCTTGAGTGACCTGTGCTAGTGGGAGGTGTCCCTGCCTATGGCAGGGGGTTGGAACTGGATGATCCTTGAGGTCCCTTCCAACCTTACCATTCTATGATTCTACGATTCTATAATTAGGAGTGTTCAAAACAGTTTGGAGTAATTAAAAAAATCCTCCAGCAAAACTCCACTTTCCCATTTGGGAAAATGATGTCCTACATTCATTATCATGAAATAGTGTACTTTAATTATTTTTTTTTTCAGGCACTTGGGCATAAAGCTGCATTTTTAAATCCAGAGACAAACCTTTCTATTAAGGTGCTAATGATAAAGGTTGCTAGGTTAAATTACACTCTTTGAAATTCCTTTGAGTAGTATCAGTTCTGCTCAGCGATATATAATTGAAGTAATTGATAATAATGTAATACAAAAATAAAGTAATAATGTAATTAGCATGAGTGTTCTGAATTGCAAAGTTGATTCTCCTATCAGTACTTCTAATTAACATCTTTTTTTCTATATACTCCAGGAGTATGAAATACATTGAAGTTTCAGGTAAGTTATGAAGAAGTGAAATTTAGAGTAGTTTGTAGCTAGTTTAAATTGAGATGATATATATGTACATATGCATCTACATAAATATTCTTGGAAACATAAATATGTGCTAAACTATTGGCATAGCATTTCAGTGTAGATATGGATACAGATGCACACATATCTATTTTTTCCCAGTTAAATGTTATCAACATAAGGCTCCATTTCTGTAGATCTCAGAGGCATTACTTTTCCTTTGCTTCCTTCTAACAGTAAAAAGCAAAACTTGCAATGTTAATTCATAATAAACTTCACTGCTGTGGTTAACTTTTTTAGTATTGTCACAGCTGCAATTGTGAGATACAGCTCAAGGTGATACCTGGGCTGCTGAAAAAAAAAAAACCAACAAAAAAAACCCATAGTTTTATCAGACCTTCTTACAAAAGTGAAGTGGCTGTTAAAGAAATATCCCTCCCAGTAGTATGTTTGCTTATAAGGAATAATGTAAAATTTACACTTTCTTTGAGAGAGGAGACAATGTCATTTTACACAGAATGGGAACATTAATTTTCTTATCAGACTTCTCTTGCCCTGTGAGGAAGCTGTGTTATTTAGTAATAGAAATCTACAAAAGGAAAAAAAAAAAAAAAAAAAAGAAGAGAGAGAAAAAAACTCTGGGGAAAAANGAGAGAGAGAGAGATAAAAACTCTGGGTGAAAAGATGCAGCCTTCTTAAGGATGTAGAACAGCATTCTTGATTTTCTAGTGATGCAAGGAAGCTGTGCATCATAAATGCCAAGTGTCAAATGGGTGAGAAAAGTAATCTGTGGAAAAGAGAACTTTTGGCTTGGCCAGAGATGGTTTTCTCCTAGTTTTTAATCAGACACAAATTATATTCCTAGATTTGTCTCCTGCTTAGTCACTAAAATAAGAGAGGCAAGTCAGAGAATGCTAGTGTCTCTGACAAGGTGATAACCACACTGCTGTGGGGTAGGCAGCTCTGCCCTCTCTCAGTAATACTGTGTATATCTGATGTCAGTTCACCTGATCCTCTGCCAGTCCTTAGAAGATATTTATGGTGACAATTTGCAAGTGAGGTTATAGATACCCACACAAGTCAAAAACTCTTCATTAAAATTACTTTTATTATTTTTATTTTTATTTTTCTGTCTCAAACTTCCTAGATATGTTCCTACTGAAGTTGATCTAAGGTTCAGTTTGTGAGTTCCATCGAATCCTGTGGGATTTGAATAGCTTTCCAGAATGTTAGGATAAGGCATCTATTTAACATTAACCTGTTATTAATGGTGACAAGAATCGGAGTAGAATTCCTCCATCTACTACAGACTGATAAAAAAAGAGTATTGGTAAAATTCACCTTCTGAAGGTATTCTTTGCCTTAACTATCTGGACAACCTTTTAGCTTAAACTGATCTTATATTTGTAAGTATCTGAATCCCACCCCAGCTCTTAAAGCTTGGCAGTAGAATACAGGATGCAGCACGAAAAAGTAGTCAAAGGGACCTTCCAGTGATTTACTGCCTGGAATGAGAATGGAGAAGGATGATCAGACAATGGTACACTCAAAACTGGATTGAAGACAGCATAACCTAGAAGGGTTTACTTTTGAAAAAGAGGAAAGAAGCTATGGCAAAAAGCTACTGAAAATACAGATTCTTGTGACACAGAATGAGTGGTAGACAAGGGAGTTACTAGCAACTGCCTGTGCAGAAATGTATTTTCTGAAGACAGAATACAAATGAAATTAATATCATCCTGCACAAATTATATAGGATTAATTTTTCTTAACCTTCATATTACTAATTCTTAGTATGTATAGTACCACAGGATGAGATTCATCTCATCCCATTTTACCATCTAAAATGTAGGCAAGGAAGGATCATCTACCATAGTGGTGTGAGAAACTCCAGAGAGTGATCTACCCCAGTTTTATTCAGATTAGATGCAGATATGTCTGTATAATAAGAGACAATTGGTATAAATTACAGTTCCAACAATTTAGAATGAGGATAGAAAAGAGACAAAGCCAAAGTCTTCATCTTCCCACTGTTATTGTTAAGGAACAGAGCTGTAATTGTGCCTACATCTTGCAGTACAGTGCTCTGTCAGTGACACGTTAGTTAAAGGTTAGCTATGAATTAACTAATGAAGAATACAAAATTAAATGAGGAATAGAGATGAAATGAGGAAGAAAAAAGACATGTAGTGGGGTGACTGCTACTGTAAAAGTGGTGCAGGAGCATGCCTATGGAGAATGGCTTTAGTCATGGTAAATTCACTGCTGGATGCATTCACATAACACAAAGTACTGCTGTATAGAGAGTCAGCTATTACAGCTAAAAGGTGCAACACTGTGTTACAGCTAATTAGCAATATGTCCCTAACAGCTCTGTCAATCAAGTTTGATTTTCTAGTTAGCTCAATTATGGCTTCCTACTGCTTACTGCACATGTACTGTAAGTGACTCATACGAGACTTTATCACCTCAGTGTGATTCGTCAATCATAAGACCTTTGTTTCTTTGAAAGGTGCTGGCATATTAAGATGCTAATGAAGTTCAGAAATGCTTTTTCCCTTCTTTTTCTTTTTCC
>VWYK01014428.1:15789-32046 GCA_013399775.1 Semnornis frantzii | reverse complement strand
GTCCTGTCATTGCAAGACCTTGTCAATGGTCCCTCCCCAGCCTTCCTCTAAGGTCTTCTGGAAACCTTCTCTTCTGCAGCCTGCAGAACCCCAACTCTCTCAGCCTGTCCTCATAGCAGAGCTGCTGCAGCCCTCTGAGCATCTTTGTGGCCTCCTCTGGACCTGCTCCAACAGTTCCATGTCCTTCCTGTCCTGGGGGCTCCAGAACTGCACACAGGACTGCAGGTGGGGTCTGACAAAGAAGAAGGGAGTCTGCATCCTCCTGGTAGGCATCATTTCTGTGCTGGTCCATGGTATTGAGGTCTCTCCTAAGCCTTCTCCAGGCTGAACAAACCCAGTTCTCAGCCTTTGCCCATGTGGCAGGGCTGCCTGTCCTCTGAGCATTCTCATGGCCCTTCTGGACACCTTCCAGCCTGGGATTTGGGACACCCTGGCTATGTAAGACTACATTGTTCCTCTAGGTGTGGAAGAAGATCTGTGTTGTCCTGAAGTCTTTCATTATGTAATCACTTATTTTTCCCTTCCCAGGAATCCTTCCTTGCTTTACCTGTTACATAGAGCATAGGCTAAGCACTTAATGAGCTGCTGCTGCTGGGTGTTTGTATTCTCTCCTCATTAGTTGTGTGTCCTAATGCTCACTGTTAAACCTTGCTTTAAAGTCAGAAATCTGAATTTCTTCCTGAGTTTTTGCTCCTATATCATAGGAGAGTGAAATCTTGTTCACTTTTTAGCACACCTGTGTGATAAGCTGCACTTTCTGGATGGAGAAACACAAATCCATCAGGCTTCTATAATGTGATTCTCCCAGGAGCTGAGGAGACTGCATCCCATCATAGGAGTTGAAAGTGCAACTCCTGCAGTCTCCTCCTGAAGCTGTGAGTGGTGGAGACTTGTGGAAATCAGCCCTATATAGACAGGAAAGGCACCCTAAAAGAGAGAGGTTGGTTCAGATGACATCCTGACATCCCATGGGAATTTTATGGCAGAGGTGGAGATAAAAATGCTGTTCTGCATGGCTGGGTTTTGACTTAGGTTATGTTAATCAAGAGACTGTTTTGTACACCTCTGCCCTGATTTTCTACCTCTCTTTTGTGCAACAAAGGATGCAGTGCTTCTGTCCTGTGCACTGAGTGAATCATGGCCTGCTGAGGGTGATGGGAATAGGAATATGTAGTCATGTTGGAACTCAGCAGCAACGTGAACCAGGCTGTTGGAGCAGACCACACAGCTGGGTCCAAGCCTTTCAGCATTTGATATAGCAACTGCAGTGTTCTTTAGAGGTGAAATGTGGAATGCTATTGACTGGAAGGTTCCTAAGAAGAAAAGGATCTTCTTGCTCTGCTGTTGCCTGCAATGTTGTATAGCAGGTAGTGGGTTTCTGGATCAAACATTGCTGAAAAGGGGGCAACATGATAGGTTTCATGTCCTTATTGCTTCCAAAAGTTCTTGGTTCAATTTTAGGTTCTGGAACAAACTCTTACAGTTTTGGAATATATGAGAGAGAGGAAGGCAATAAAAATACTCACCTGAGGTGTAAAGGGAAAAGACATTAATCTTGTTGTTTGCTGGAACATTTAAGCTGTTCACTATGGCTTGCCTACAGTCCTTGCTGAAGTGAAGGTGAAAAATGATACTTAAATCTTGCAGCCTTTTTTTTTTTTTTTTTCTTCTTCCCTTTTAAACCAAACTAGGATTACAGTTTGATTTCCTGTGTTTAAAAGCTGCACTGTCTTTATGCTAAAATTAACTTCCCACTGGGAAGAGCAAGGAAGCAGAGTGTGCCAATCCACTGCTGTGACCATGTCGATGCAGGGTGGGCTGCAAGGTCACTTTGAGCAGTGCCAACTCTGCTGATAGGAGCAGGCAGTGCTTGCTGGCTTGGCTTCAAGACCAAGCTTGTGAGCCTTGTGCATCATCTGCTTAGATGCCATTTTGTCAGAGGTCAGCTGTGGCAGTGAAGGCTGGCAGTATAGAGGTGTGCCAGGGTTACAAGCAAATCCTGGTTTCATTTCAATATTTACCATGCAACATAAATGAATATTGCCTATCAATGATTGTAATTCAGCTGGCAATAGCACCTTGATGGTTTGGACATTTTTCTGCCTGCCTTTTGATCCAGGTGTGGTCTCTGTCAGGGTGCTGATTTTTCTTTCCTAACACCACTCACCTCTGTTGAAATTTGGACTGCTAACTATAATTAAATGTCTATGTCTTGGGGAGGTTTGCTTTTTTATTTTTTTAATAAGCTGTCATGAAAAATAATAAATACCTAATACTAGCACATGGTGAGGTGCATTTTGGTGTTGATTTTTGCATTAAGAACCTAGAACCTATTAAGGGAAGTGCATTTTGGTGTCAGTTTTTGCACTAGGAGCATAGAAATTGAAGTGGATTTTGGTGCCAATTTCTGCATCAGGAACATAGAAGGAAGTGCATTTTGGTGTCAATTTTTGCACTAGGAGCATACAAATTGAATTGCATTTTGGTGTCAACTTTTACATTAGGAACATCTAAGGAAGTGCATTTTGGTGTCAGTTTTTGCACTAGGAGCATAGAAATTGAAGTGGATTTTGGTGTTCATTCTTTTTACTAGGAGCATATAAATTGAAGTGGATCTTGGTGCCAATTTTGCATTAGGAACATAAAAGGACATTTTGGTGTCAATTTTTGCACTAGGAGCATATAAATTGAAGTGGATTTTGGTGCCAATTTCTGCATTAGGAACATAAAAGGAAGTTCATTTTGGTGCCAATTTTTGCACTAGGAGCATACAAGCTGAAGTGGATTTTGGTGTTCATTCTTTTCACTAGGAGCATATAAATTGAAGTGCATTTTGGTGCCAATTTCTGCATTAGGAACATAGAAGGAAGTGCATTTTGGTGTCAGTTTTTGCACTAGGAGCATAGAAATCGAAGTGGATTTTGGTCTTGGTTCTTGCATTATGAGCATGTAGATTGAAGTGAATGTTGATGTCAGTTTTGCATTAGAAACATAAAACTGCATTTTGGAACTGATTTTTGGACTAAGAACATAAAAGGAAATGCATTTGGGTGTTAATTTTTTGTATTAAGAGCATATTTAATGAAGTGGGTGTGGGTGTTAATTTCTGCCCTAGGAGCATAGAAATCAAAGTGGATTTTGGTGTTGATTCTTGAATTAAGAGCATATAGGAAAGTGCATTTTGGTGTTAATTCTTGCATTAGGAACATATGAATGGAAATGCATTTTGGTGTCAGTCTTTGCATAAGGAACATATAAAGAAGTGCATTTTGGTGTCAGTTTTTGCACTAGGAGCATAGAAATTGAAGTGGATTTTGGTGTTCATTCTTTTCACTAGGAGCATATAAATTGAAGTGCGTTTTGGTGTCAACTTTTGCATTAGGAACATAAAAGGAAGTGCACTTTGGAGTTAATTTGTGCACTAAAAACATATAAAGAAGTCCATTTTGGTGTCAATTTTTGCACTAGGAGCCTATAAATTGAATTGCATTTTGGTGTCAACTTTTGCTTTAGGAACATAAAAGGAAGTGCATTTTGGAGGCAATTTTTGCACCAGGAGCAAAGAAGTTGAAGCGGATTTTGGTGTTAATTCTTGCATTAGGAGCCTATAAGGAAGTGGATTTTGGTGTTAATTTTTGCACTAGGAGCACAGAAGTTGAAGTGGATTTTGGTGTTCATTCTTTTCACTAGGAACATATAAATCAAATTGCATTTTGGTGTCAATTTTGCTTTAGGAACATAAAAGGAAGTGCATTTTGGAGGCAATTTTTGCACCAGGAGCAAAGAAGTTGAAGTGGATTTTGGTGTTAATTCCTGCATTAGGAGCCTATAAGGAAGTGGATCTTGGTGTTAATTTCTGCACTAGGAGCACAGAAGTTGAAGTGGATTTTGGTGTTCATTCTTTTCACTAGGAACATATAAAGCAAATTGCATTTTGGTGTCAATTTTGCTTTAGGAACATAAAAGGAAGTGCATTTTGGTGTCAATTTTTGCCCTAGGAACATACAAACTGAAGTGGATTTTGGTTTCGTTCTTTTCACTAGGAGCATATAAATTGAAGTGCATTTTGGTGTCAACTTTTGCTTAGGAACATGAAAGGAAGAGCATTTTGGTGTTAATTTTTTGAATTAGGAGCATATAAGGAAGTCCATTTTGGTGTTAAATTTTGCACTAAGAATATAGAAGTCAAAGTGGATTTTGGTGCTTATTGTTGCATAAGAACAGATAAGGAAGTGCATTTTGGTGTCAGTTTTTGAATTAGGAGCATATAAATCAAAATGCATTTTGGTATTAACTTTTACCCTAGGAGCATATAAATCAAAGTGGATTTTGGTGCTTATTGCACTAAGAACACATAAGGGAGTGCATTTTGGTGCCAATTTTTGCACTAGGTGCATACAAATTGAATTGCATTTTGGTGTCAACTTTTGCATTAGGAACCTATAAGGCAGTGCATTTTGGTGTTCATTTTTATCACTAGGAGCACAGAAGTTGAAGTGGATTTTGGTGCTTATTGCTGCACTAAGAACAGATAAGGAAGTGCATTTTAGTGCAAATTTTTGCACTAGGAGCATACAAACTGAAGTGGATTTTGGTGTTGATTCTTTTCACTAGGAGCATATAAATCAAAGTGCATTTTGGTATTAACTTTTACCCTTGGAACATATAAATCAAAATGTATTTTGGTATTAACTTTTACCCTAGGAGCATATAAATCAAAGTGGATTTTGGTGTTAATTTTTGCCCTAGGAGCATAGAAGTTGAAGTGGTTTTTGGTGCTTATTGCTGCACTAAGAACACACAAAGAAGTGCATTTTGGTGCCAATTTTTACACTAGGTGCATACAAATTGAATTGCATTTTGGTGTCAACTTTTGCATTAGGAACCTATAAGGAAGTGCATTTTGGTGTTCATTTTTATCACTAGGAGCACAGAAGTTGAAGTGGATTTTGATGCTTATTGCTGCACTAAGAACAGATAAGGAAGTGCATTTTAGTGCAAATTTTTGCACTAGGAGCATACAAACTGAAGTGGATTTTGGTGTTGATTCTTTTCACTAGGAGCATATAAATCAAAGTGCATTTTGGTATTAACTTTTACCCTTGGAACATATAAATCAAAATGTATTTTGGTATTAACTTTTACCCTAGGAGCATATAAATCAAAGTGGATTTTGGTGTTAATTTTTGCCCTAGGAGCATAGAAGTTGAAGTGGTTTTTGGTGCTTATTGCTGCACTAAGAACACACAAAGAAGTGCATTTTGGTGTCAGCTTTTGCAAGAGGAGCATATAAATGGAATTGTGTTTTGGTGTCAATTCCTGCATTGGGAAGATGTAAACCAAAGTACATTTTGGTGTGAATTTTTGCACTGAGAGTATATAAATTGGAGTGGATTTTGGTGTCAGTTGTTGCATTGGGAGCAGAACCTCGTTGCCATCCTCACATTGTGGCAGCACTGGAAGCAAGGAAATGTTGTGTTGTGTCCCTTGTACCTCTCCTTGTTCGCTTGTGGGAAAGTTCTTTTCCAAAGGGCTTCTTTGCTTTTCTGAAGGCCTTGCCTCAGTGCTTCAACAGGGTGCTGCCAGCTGAAATCGCTGAGAGCTTGATCTCTCCTCTCTAACCTGCTCTGCTTGCTTCTCTTGCAGCCTTTGGACATCCCCGACGGCCGAAGGGCTCCGTTGCCTGCTCACTACCGCAGCAGCAGCACGCGAAGCATTGACACTCAGACCCCGTCTGTGCAGGAGCGCAGCAGCAGCTGCAGCAGTCACTCTCCATGTGTCTCTCCCTTTTGCCCTCCTGAATCTCAGGATGGGAGCCCATGCTCGACAGAAGATTTGCTCTATGACCGAGATAAAGGTGAGAGTAGAATGACCTCCCCTTGCCTCTGGGCGGCATGCGGTGTCCTGCTTTTACAACTACCTTCATTTGTACTCATTACATCAGTTTTTGGGTTTGTTTTGATGGTTGTGGAGGGGCTGAGGATTTCTCTTGAAATGGGGTTTTGTTTGTTTGCATATCTTTTTTTCCCTCTCGTTTGTGAAACTTCACAAACATCTTCCATAAATACGTCAGAGGAGCACAGCAAAGAGGCTTAACTATTTGTGAAGAGTCTTAACGTGAAGAATTCAGACACTGAGGTTGTGCTTATGCCTGAAAAGAGGTTGCAAGAAGGTTTGTGGTAGAAAATGTTATCTTCATGGTGGGTGAGTTGCTTGCTGATCAAAATGCTGATGGAGTTTTGGACTGATTTTTAAAAGTACTCCGCTTCCAAACACAGCCGAGGAGCTCAGATGAGTTTGGAGCAGCTACTTGTCTCTGGATGTTGCATAACAACCCCAAGTTTCTGAGTGATTTCTGTGTTTATATGTCAGTATCCTGCATTTATTTATTTATTTGTTTTCAAAGTCTGTAAAATGTTGTTTGGTTTTGTAGAAGGCAGTAGGATGGGAGTGGCAGTGATTTAGTGACAGTGCAGAGAGTATAACAGCACAGGCACCGATGTAAGAAGACTTTTTGGGGAGAGCTGCTTACTGATGGAATTATTCTCAGGCTTCTGGTCAGCTCTAGCTGGAGGCATGGACCTTAGTTTGGAGGGGTGCAGAGTTAGGATGAAAAGTGCATGCTAAGAATTTCATAGAGGAAATGAAGACTTCCAAGTTTTAGGTAGCCAACGAGCTAAAGACAGTAGTGATTTGAAGTTAACAGCAAAGTCAAACTTTTTCTGTAAGTATTTTTCTATTTAATAAATCATCAACTAATTTGGGAATAAGAATGGGGAAGGCAGGGGGAGAAGCACTAGCTGGGTTCTGAAAAGTAATACTTTCCCATCTTGGATTTAGAAGAAAGTAGTGAAAAGCAAATCCACTTGCTCACATTGTGAATTGAGGGTGTGTAAGTTGACCACATCAAAGTAAGTGTCTTAGCTCAAGGTGGTAACTGGCCATGCTCCAAAAATAACTGAGGTCTTAGTTGCCCCCTGCACTGCTTCTCCTCCTTGTAGTAGTGCTTGTGGATTGCAGTGTGGTGGCAAAAGTGGATCACTGTAGTAGAGGTACAAGCACACAAGGAAGCATCTTGACAGGTGAATGTGTTTGTAAATGTCCTGATAACAAATATGAGTCAAAACCCAAGGAAATGAGCAATTGTTGCTGCAGTTAGTACTCAGTTACCACAGTACATTTTCAGTGGTGCTCAATTGGCAACCAGTGAAGCCAGCCTGGAATAGGTTAGCTCCACTTCTTAATGCTTTTCAAGCCAGTCTCTGGGTTTTTAAACAGCTTATTGGAGTAAAATCTATTGCTGCATTTCACAGTGAGTTAGATACTTGTGGATTTTGGGGGTTAAGGCTGGAAGCCTGCTTTAGTAGTAGCCTATAGGTGATGGTGGTAAGCAGACATCTGTTGACTTTGTGAAGTTACTATAGTGGCAGTCAGTTTAAGGTGCTCAGTGCTGTGCTTATGAAAGAGAAAAGCTCCAAGTGCTCATCACAGCTCTGCTCTTTAGGAACCAGATAGGAACTAGAAAACTGCAGAGCAGTTTTCCAGGAGAGAGTAATCTACTCAGAGGTTGTAAAAGTATGGTCAGAAAGGTGCCTTTTACTCTCAGATCATTGAGATCCCCCAGAGTAGGAGTTGTGAATGAGAAGGTTATCTTCAGAATAGTTAAGTGATAGGTGAGTGAGGGGCATAGGTAGAAATGAGAGGAATAGCAAAGTTTTGGGAGGGGCTTTATTAACTTCTGCTGTGGCTGTTAAGCCATTTCTAAAACTAAGCTCACCAAATGTTTCACACCTTTGTTTTGGAGGTTTTTTGTGATGCTGAAATGGAAGCATTGTGAGCTTGCTTGTGAGGCCTGTTAAGCTCTGAGAACTGCTTTGTCTAACCATCTGTAGACATTTTAAACCAAACCCAAGATCTTTTCCTGTTACTTTTCTCTGGTTGAGTTTTCATTTCACTCTCTGTAGGCATAGCTTGGGCTACTTTACCATGAAACACACAATTATATCAGCTTTCTGAAAGCTCCTGAGTGTGCTGCTGAATAGGAAGGGAAGGTTACTTAGTCTGACTGAGACACATGAGCAGTGAGAGGAGCCAGCACTCTGTACAGCCACAGCACTGCTTTACATTTCTAAAGCATCTTTTATTTCTTGTGCAAAGCTACGCTTTGGCCTGAGGCCCTCACAGCTGCTCTTTGGACTGGATCAGCTGTTTGGTTTACATTCCTGCAAGAAGCTGCTAAATCTATTGAATTTTTCAAAAGGCAGTCAAAGCTACATTTGAGGAAAAGGCCCACAGTGGAGCAGTGATACCGAATGGTATTGAGTGGAGCAAGAGGGGAAGGTGGAAGGGAAAGTGTTTTAATGGCACCTGGTGTGATGGTTTTGCTCTCACATAGCAGCCCCTTGCAAGGTGAGTGACTGCCTTGCTGCATGCAAAAGCCACCCCTGGGGGTGAGGTTTGATGCTCTCATCCACCAGCAGATCAAGGGAGATTCTCCTCCCTCGCTGCTCTGCCCTGGTGAGACCTTTTCTTGAGTACTGCCTTCAGTTTTGGGCCTCCCAGTTTAAGAGCGACAGGGATCTGATGGAGAGCGTGTAAGGGAGGGCTGTGAGGATGATGAGGGGACTGAAACACTGCCTGCTGAGGAGAGGCTGAGGGACCAGGGGCTGCTTAGTCTGGAGAAGAGAAGACTGAGAGGGGATTTAGTCAATGTTTATAAATACCTGAGGGCTGGGAGTCAGGAGTGGGGGGGGTCAGGCTCTGCCCACTGCTACCTGGGATAGGACAAGGAGCAATGGATGGAAGCTGCAGCACAGGAGGTTCCAGCTCAACACAAGGGGGAACTTCTTTACTGTAAAGGTCCCAGAGCACTGGCACAGGCTGCCCAGAGAGGTTGTGGAGTCTCCTTCTGTGGAGCCTTTCCAGGCCTGTCTGGATGTGTTCCTGCGTGCCCTGAGCTGGATTGTCTGGTCCTGCTCTGGCAGGGGGCTTGGACTTGATGATCTCTTTAGGTCCCTTCCAACCCCTGACATCCTGTGAGCCTGTGCTGTGTTTCAAGCTCCTACACTGCATACTTAGCAGCTGTGTCAAAGTTCAGAGGCATCCTAATGTAGAAGCAGATGAATTTTGGAGTTTTTTAGATTGTCCAACCTGTTTCAAAGGTTCTGATCTCGATGCCTTTGTGTAGCATATTGCCACAGTTGCCAGCAGGCCGTTACAAGCAGCACGAAGATGAACTGGAGATACCTTTTAACTTCTGGGCATCTGATTCATAGTTTTAAAATGAAAATTGTGTATGTGAGGTCTTGAGATAGTCTGGAGAAACAGAAGGTATTTTCCAACTTATCAAAACACATCCCAAGGCTCACTGGGAAAGTTTCTTGTTTCCTTTAAGCTTAGTCACCCAAATTGTTTTACAGATTCTTTTTTTTTTTTTTTTTTTGCTTTCCTCCTTTGTTCATCTAATATATGCAAGCTAAAATGTGTGGTGTTAAAGTCTTCTGGTTGAAATAGTAGTGTTTTTCATGTTTGGATGCCATCTGAAACGTTCTCCAGATAGCTGAATG
The DNA here is from genome assembly GCA_013399775.1 of Semnornis frantzii. Taxonomy (NCBI): domain Eukaryota; kingdom Metazoa; phylum Chordata; class Aves; order Piciformes; family Ramphastidae; genus Semnornis; species Semnornis frantzii. Next base: position 22,480 of record VWYK01014428.1, on the reverse strand, counting down.
TATCCATTTGGAACCCTTGTGTTCAGGATTTCTGTGTAATAAGGCTCCATGTTGTCTGCTGTGTGGTTCAGCCACAAAACTCACTTTAGAGGTTACATCTGTTAATCTTCAATCATTGTCATCCTAATGAAATCTGATGAGTTGGCTGAGGCACACCAGCAGTACACCCTGCTGGTGGAAGCCTGGAAGATGCAGCTGTGTCCTCTGACGTGAAGACCTTGGAGCCTCTGGGCCAGTAAAATAACAGAGTGTGCAAACAGCACAGTTTCAGAACACATCATTGGCATTGTCATTAATAAATGAGACTCTTTAGCACTGAAGAACTTACAGGATGCAAAAGTGGTGACTGACTGCAAACTGCACCAGCACACCTTGGGAGGTGATCTGCTGGAGAGCAGCCCTGTGGAGAAGGACCTGGGAGTGCTGGTGAGCACAAGTTCTCCACGGACAGCAGCGTGCCCTTGTGGCCAAGAAGGCCAGTGGGGTCCTGAGGGGCATTAAGCAGAGTGTGTCCAGCAGATCGAGGGAGGTTCTACTCTCTGTCTTCTCTGCCCTAGTGAGACCTCACCAGGAATATTGCATCCACTTCTGGGCTCCCAAGTGAGACCTCACCAGGAATTTTGCATCCAGTTCTGGGCTCCCAAGTTAAGGACGAACAGGGATCTGCTTGAGAGAGTCTGAGAGAATCCACAGGAGGGCTACAAGGATGCTGAAGGGACTTCAGCACTGCCTGATGAGGAAAGGCTGAGAGCCCTGGCTCTGCTCAGTCTGGAGAGGAGAAGGCTGAGAGGGGATCTGAGCAATGTCTGTAAATATCTGAGGGCTGGGGGTCAGGAAGGAAGGGACAGGAAAAAGGACAGGCTCCACTCATATGTGCTCTGGGATGGGACAAGGAGCAATGGATGGAAAGTGCAGCACAGGAGGTTCCACCTCAACATAAAGAAGAACTTCTTGACTGTAACTCTGACAGGGAGGATGTACTGGAAGATCTCCAGAGGTCCCTTCCAAGCCCTAACATCCTGTGAACCTGTAAGTTCCATATCTTAGCACTACCTCATGGCCTGTTTGCCCACAGCCCTTCTGTTCTCACACCAATGCTGCACTTGCAGAACCAACACTAAGCTCATCTGTGTCAGCCTCCTGCTAACCACACATAGTAGTGTGGTGTGTGCTTGGTCATCATGAAAAGCTTTCAGCTTAGGAAACTTTGAGAGCAGGGAGGCTACAGAGAGAAAGAGAATGGTTCAATTATACACTATCATTTTGCTTTTTTTTAGCTAAACAGCTGTCTTGTATGGAAAATTTCAACCAAACAGAGCTAAGCAAACTGCAGAGTTGATTGAAAGCTGCACTGGCCAGACGAGGCTCTAAATCTTCCAAGGACTGACTTAGTTTTGAATTCAGTTTGATTCTTCCCTTGGATGTACTTCCACAGTTTTCCACTCTTTGGTGGAATGAACAGTAGCACATTTTATGTCTCAGTTTTGGGTTTTTTTGGTTGTTTAAATAGAAACTTGGATCTTCCATTTTTAAATATTAGGAGGAGGAAACAAACTGTCTGGGTTCTGTTAATGTTTTCTCTGTTTGGAATGAGCTGTGTGGGCCAATGGTGGAAAGATGCCAACAGGACCATCATGCTCACAGCTTAGCAAATATCTGCATTGTCTCTAAGCTGGGTTTCTTTTTTCCCTGCCTTCCTACAGTTGACACCTAAAATGCTGTCAGTAGAAGCTGTGTTCACTCTACAGCAGGGGAGAGCTGAGTGATCAATACTCTGCTGAGGTCCACCTCAGCTGGTCCTCTTCTCCTGTCTTCCTTAGCATATCTCCAAAGGGAAGGGTGACATCTGAGTTGATTTGTGCCTTGTTGTAAGAGGAAGCAGAGGTGTTTCAAAAACTCTAATGGTTAGCCTTTGTGTTTAAGTCAAGTTGTACAGAAGCTTGTGCAGTTGCTGTTTGCAAGCTGTTAAAGATGATCTGATGTGCTTCAGTGAACCCACATCAAAAACAGTGTTGCCAGCAGATCCAGAGAGAGGATTCTGCCACTGTACTCTGCTCTGGTGAGCCCTCACCTGCAGTACTGCATCCAGATCCAGAGCTCTCAGTACAGGAAGGGAAATGGACCCTGATTGAGTGGGTCCAGAGGAGGGCCATAAAAATCATCAGAGGGTTGGAACACCTCTGCTACGAGGACAGGCTGAGGGAGCTGGGGTTGTTCAGCATGGAGAAGAGGAGGCTCTAGGGAGACCTCACAGAAGCCTGTCAGTACCTGAAGGGGACTATAAGGCGGCTGGAGAGAGACTATTTACTAATGCTTGCAGTGACAGGACAAGGAGCAATAGCTTCAGACTAGAGAAGAGCAGATGTAGATTGGATGTTAGGAACAGATTCTTTACTGTGAGGGTAGTGGAACACTGGAACAGCTTGTCCAGGGAGCTGATTGGGGGCCCATGGCTGGAGATATTCAAGGTGAGGCTTGACAGGGCTCTGGGCAGCCTGATCTAGTTAAGGATGTCCCTGCTGACTGCAGAGGGGCTTGGACTAATTGGACCTTTGGAGGTCCCTTCCAGCCCAAACCATTCTGTGATTCTGGTGCTTGAAGCTTTGGTTGGTTTTCCACCGCTCCTGAAAGGGCACATGGGAAGGGCAGCAGAACAAAGGTGTGTGAGCTGAAGTTGGCAGGGCACCCCACATCAGTGCAAAGACCTAAAAGAACTGAAACAAGAGCAGTTATTTCTCTCCCAATAAGATATGTTTGTAATTGGGAGGATCCTCTTCAACCTTGTTCTTAACTGGAAACCCAACCAGGGAATAGGGAGCCACAAATAGTAGCTTGAGGTAGATGTTGCTCGTTGAAAAGGTAGAAACCACTGCAGACAGCAAATTCTCTGTGAGGAATCATTTTTGTACTGCCTTTATTTCCTTGATGCAATGAGTGCTGTGTTGTCAAAATGAGTGCTTGAAGTGAACCTCTTCGTACCCCTAATTCTTCACCCTTCTGTGCATCTCATTACCAAAGTTGAGCCTTCTCTTAGATTTTGCATTGGGTTGGAAGGGACCCTCAAAGCTCATCTTGTCCAACCCCCCTGCAGTCAGGTCTGCCTTATGTTCAAGGGCTTCTTTCAGTTCTAGATGTGTCTAGTGAAACAGAGCTACAAAGCCTACCTGTATCATATAGTTAGTAGTATTTCATTGTGGAAATTCCATTTTGGGTACTAAATCACCCTCTGTTGGTGAAGCAAGTAAGGTAGGGGATGTTGTAACGCCGAGGCATGAGCACCTGTGTTACAAACATGCTTTGTTTCTTTCCTGAGACAAATGAGGTCAACATTGCCCTGAAGAATCCTGCTTTACAACAAGCTCCGTGCTGTCTACACACACATCTTCCAAGAACTGTGTTTGCACAGTGAGAAGGTGTTTTTTATCATTGCCCCTCATAATCCTTTTGCATGTATTAATGCCTCTTTGCTTCCTTACTGTGCGGGTGTGGAAAGTGACGTCACTAAAGAATGTATTTGTTTGCAGGGTCACAGCTCTGCTTTGTTCCTTGTCGCAGCGTTCTGAATGAAAACACCCTCCTGTTGTGTGTTGTTATGTGATAGATTTGCTGCTGCACTGAATTTTTTTTTTTTTTTCATTTTATTCAGAAGAAATGTGCTTAGAGCAGGCTTGCAATAAAAGGAAGCGAAGTGGCGCGGCGGCTAAACTCTGAGAGAGGAGGAGACAAAAAAAAAAAAAGCCAAAGCAAACCAAAACCAAAGCACACAACAACAGGCATCGTGTTTGGAAATCAAACTTGATCAAAGCACTCTCAATCTCTAGTAATATAACTGCTTTAAATTTTCAGACAGTGGGAGTAGCTCACCGTTGCCCAAGTATGCCTCATCTCCCAAACCAAACAACAGCTACATGTTCAAACGAGAGCCCCCAGAGGGATGTGAGCGAGTGAAGGTCTTTGAGGAAATGTCGTAAGTAAAAGCCTTTTATATCAGCTGGTGTCTGCAAAGCAGTAAACCTGTTTACTGAGCCCGTTCCAACTGCAGATGGATAAACTATTCCAGCTGATGAGTTTTCTCAGGAGCAAAACTTAATGCTTAAAAGAGTTGCTGACAGAAGTTTGAAGTGGTTCACTGTTGGTTCGAAGAGGAAGCGGAGGCTTGTTATGCTTTTTGTGCATTTATAAAAGGCAACAAAAACCTGAGCAGTACAGATAAGGTACATTAAATTTCCTAAGCATTTATCAACCTCTTTCCATATGTATATATTTATATATTTATTTTTTAATATTAACCCTTTAAATGTTCATGGCTTAAAGCAAAACCCCTCCTTGTTATAATTCTGCGTCAGTTCCAAGCGTAGAGGTTGTGTTTTGATAACGTCATCAAAAGATCACCAAATGGAATGAAAGCTGTGCAAAGTGTTTGTAGGCAGCAGCATACTTATGGCAGAGGCTTGGCTCAGGGTTTTTTGCTGAGCAAGAAGCTGGAAATTAATCTCTTGAGCATCATATCGCTTCCCCTTTAGACCCAGCAGCATTTGAGCACATGCTGTTGAGGTCGCACGCTTAGCCCCCATGGATGACAGAATCAAGGAGGGGACATTTCCTCACTCTAACAGCACTGCTGGGTGCTGGAGGAACAATATTTGGGGTTGTGGAGAGGAAACCTCCAGACAGATTGCAGTATATGGGAAAGGAGAAGTCTGTTTCCTGAGAGGTTCTCAAAGGGATTGAACACCACTTAAATGTGCTGTTGCTGCATTGCTTTTAGCAAAGAAGAATCTGTGCCCAGCCTAAATTACCAGGAGGTGGGCTTTTTTTTTCATTATCTGCATCTGTCCTGCAGATTTTTCTGGCTGGAAGTTGCATGTAACTTTTATCAGGTCCTTTTTGTGGCAGTAGTGGTTTTGATGCTGTGGATCAGTTAGCTGACTACCAATATGGAAGATGTTTGCCCCTCTGTCCAATGAATCCCCCATTCCTCGTCATCTGCATTTTAGCCACCCGTAGAACCACAAAGTTCATGACCTGTAGGTAGCTCTTGGCCTGGCAGCTTTGCCTAATCTTTTTTTTCCTCTGGTCTTAGGTCTCGTCAGCCTGTCTCAGCCCCTCTCTTTTCATGCCCTGACAAAAACAAAGTTAATTTCATCCCAACCGGATCAGCTTTCTGTCCTGTAAAGCTTCTGGGCCCCCTCCTTCCCGCTTCAGACCTGACGCTGAAGAACTCTCCGAGCTCTGGTCAAAGCACAGCTCTGAGCACCCTGACTGTTGAGCAGCTTTCCTCTCGGGTCTCCTTCTCATCTCTGTCAGACGACACCAGCACAACGGACTCGACGGAGGTCCCGGCACAGCAACCGTCCCCACAGCAGCCGCCGCTCCTGCAGGACATCCAGCCCGAAGACCATTCCTCTCCTCAGAGCTACGTCTTGATCTAGACCAAGGTGGAGCAGGCCTCTGCCCTGAGGAGATGGAGGAGGTGACCACTGCGTGAGGTTGGCAGCCTTTGAGAAGAAGGTGGAAACGCTTAGCAGCGTCCAGAAAGAAAACCCAACCAGAGAGTCTCTCAGCGTTGTTCTTGGCAGGGACAGAATTCCTACTCAGCATTCCTGGTGAGAGAGCAGCAATGCCTGCAGAACCCCATATATCATTAAAAGAGTTTTAAGTGGAGACTATGCATTCCATAGTATGTTTGACCAGATTTAGTACTGTGTCCTGTGTTCTGTTTCAAATTCCTCCAGTATAAATAAGCTCTATGTATATATATATATTAATAAAAGGAAAAAAAAAGAAAAAAAGGAGTAAAAAAAAGGAAAAAAAGGACAAAAAACTGAAAAAAGGACAAAAAAAGGAAAAAAAGGACAAAAAAATGAAAAAAAAAAGACAAAAAAATGGAAAAAAGGACAAAAAAATGAAAAAAGGACAAAAAAAAATGAAAAAAGGACCAAAAAAATGAAAAAAGGACAAAAAAAAAATGAAAAAAGGACAAAAAAAATGAAAAAAGGACAAAAAAAAGTTGCCTGTCTGAATAGAAAATGTCTTGCTGTGTTGTGTCCTATGGAAAATACTGTACTTCAGGATTATGTTTACAATGGATCCAGGTGTTTATGTTTCTAACTTCTGTAATACACACAATGCAAAAAAAAAAAAAAAAAAACCAAAAAAAAAAACCTACACACACACAAAAAAAAAAAGGAAAAAAAATTTAAAAAGGAAAAGAAAAAAAAAAAAGCTAAAAAATAAAAATGGCCACAACAGTTGCACAGTGCCCACCCTTATGGCCTAGCTTCAGGTACTTCTCTGGAAGTGTAAACTCAGGTAACTTGGAATGTATATCATATTGGGATAGATAAATATTTTACAGCTCCAAAGCTAAAGAGGGGAACATCACTCTTTTGCCTTTTCCTTGTTTTATGCATTGATATTTCCTCATTACATTCCACTTTCTTGGAATTAAGTGCATTCAGATCCCCAGGCGAAGGACGAGCCTCGGGCATGGGTGACCCATGAGGAGAACCAGCAGCAACTCTGTGATGTTTATATATCACTTTGTCATGTGCTTACAAGTTAAAAAAAACCCCAGAAACCCAACTGTTGCATTTGCTGTCATTTCAATAGATGTACAAGAAAAAAAATACAAAAAAAAAAGAGAATAATAATAATAATAATTAATAATGATGAGGCATTTAAAGGTTTC
>VWYK01014428.1:1036-11615 GCA_013399775.1 Semnornis frantzii | reverse complement strand
GGCTGGGGGGGCAGAGGGATGAGAGAGGAAGCAAGAATAAGATTTCAATGCATGTCAATGCTCCAAAGCATTTGCTGAAGAGCACCATGGCAATGCCCCCCAAGAATGGGTTAGTGATCAGTAAGTGGTGAGTCTGCAGCATCCCAAGGTTGACAAAGTTTTGATGTGACTGAAGAACTGGGCAGGCTGCTGCTCTGCAACTGGAGAGAGACCCATTTTCTCCATGGCCAAGGAGGAAATGGGACTGAGATTCCTGTTCTTGAACTTTGAGAGATGTTAAGTGGAAATTGCTCAGGTATTGGAACAAGCTGCCCAGGGTGGTGGTGGTGGAGTTGCCATTCCTGGAAGTGTTCAAGAAATGTGTGGGCATGGCACCTGGGGACATGGCTTAGTGGGCATGGTGGTGTTGGCTTGATGGCTGGACTGGATGGTCTTGAAAGTCTTCTCCAACCTGAAAGATTCTATGAGTCCTATAGAGTAGGGCCATGAAGATACTCAGAGGGCTGCAGCAGCTCTGCTGTGAGGACAGGCTGAGAGAGTTGGGGCTCTGCAGCCTGGAGAAGAGAAGGCTTCCAGGAGACCTTGGAGTGGCCTTCCAGTATCTGAAGGGGGCTACAGGAAGGCTGGGGAGGGACTATTGACAAGGTCTTGTAATGACAGGATGAGGAGGATTGGGTTTGAACTGGCAGAGGAGAGGTTGAAACTGGATGTTAGGAGGAAGTTCTTTGCAGTGAAGGTGTTGAGGCACTGGCACAGGTTGCCCAGGGAGGTTGTGGAGCACAGAAGCACCCAACATGATCTTCTGTCTTTGATCACATTGGTTGATTCTGTGCTCCACAACCTCTCTGGAGGTGTTCAAGGCCAGGTTGGATGAGGCCTTGAGTGACCTGTGCTAGTGGGAGGTGTCCCTGCCTGTGGCACATGGAGGTTGGAACTGGATGAGCTTTGAGGTCCCTTCCAACCTAACCCATTCTATGACTCTGTGAAGTCCTTTGGCCTGTTGTTCCTGCTGTGTGACCAAAAGCTCTTCCCCTACCTGGGCACCACCTTTGCCAGTCATTCCCAGCTCTGGCAGTGGTCTCCTCAGAGACCAGAGGACTGCTTAAGGAGCTACAGGCAGTGTGAGTAGGGGCAACAGGACCTGCTTGTTTTAGGAAGCACAGTGCTGTCAGGGAAGTGATTTATGGCTTCCTGAGAAACCAGCCCTTGGGAAGGGCCAGATACCAGCCCAAGGGTAGAGCCTTGGTAACTTGGTAGTATTTAAACATAAGCCTGGAGTGATAGAAAATAAACACAAGAAATTGAAGGGGTTAGAGGTGTTGGCTGATGCCACAGCAGCAAGCAAAGATCACTGAGGATCAGCAAACCAGCTCCTGGCCATGCTCCATAGTAATGCTTCAATACCTGCATCTGTTACTTGAGGGAAAATCCAAGCAGCTGGAAGATGACAGATGAGCAGTAGGAAAAGGAATCTGTGTGGGCAACCAGCCTGGCTTCTTGTGCCCAATACAGCCATGTAAGCAGGAAGCACAGAGACATAGAATCAGTCAGGGTTGGAAGGGACTCCAAGGATCATCTAGGTCCAGCTCCCCTGCCATGAGCAGGGACACCTCACACTACATCAGGCTGGCTACAGCCTCATCCAGCCTGGCCTTAAACACCTCCAGGGATGAGGCTTCTACCACCTCCCTGGGCAACCCCTTCCAGGCTCTCACCACCCTCATGCTGAACAACTTCTTCCTAACATCCACTCTGAATCTATCCATTTCCAGCTTTGTTCCATTCCTCCCAGTCCTATCACTCCCTGACATCCTAGAAAGTCCCTCCCCAGCTTTCTTGTAGCCCCCTTCAGATACTGAAAGGCCACAATAAGGTCACCTTGGAGCCTTCTCCTCTCCAGACTGAACAGCCCCAACTCCCTCAGCCCTCTGCTCATCCTCATGGTCCCTTCTGGAGCTGCACAGCTGAGAGGAAACAGCCACAGCTCCTGCAGTGCATTCCCACAACCTAAATGCAAGGAAAAAGTGACTGAAAGCTGGGAAAGTGCATCCCATACTGGGATGTACTGCTGCAACCATTCACAGCTGGTGCTTGGCTAAAGGGAGTCCACAGGTTCATGGATAGTTTAGCTTGGAAAGGACCTCAAGGATCATCCAGTCCCAAACCCCTGCCATAGGCAGGGACACCTCCCACTAGCACAGGTCACTCAAGGCCTCCTCCAACCTGGCCTTGAACACCTCCAGGGAGGGGGCAACCACAACCTCCCTGGGCAACCTGTTCCAGTGTCTCACCACCCTCACTGCAAAGTATTTCTTTCTTGTCTCCAATCTAAATCTCTAGAGAGTTAACACTTTAAAAAAACAAACAAAAAACCAAAACAGAACAAAAACAAACAAACCACAACAAAACCCCAACCCCAAACATTTGGAGTAGCTCTTTGAAGACCATTTCTGGCTTCTGAAAAATTTCTGGCTTGTGCCAAACGTGAATGGAGTCTACCATAAAGCAGAGGTGTCTGAGTAGCTTTATAGTGGTGGTTTGGATTTCTGTCCTCTCCTCCACAGCTCTGTAATTTTGGAGAACTGGCCAGGAGCTGGTGAGCAGGTGGTTGGTTATGTGGAGCCACAGAAAGAAATGTGTTGCTCCAGCAGGGCTGGAAAGAAAGCACTGGTCAGAAGGTAGAGCATTTCCTCAGTTAAGACCACACTGGAGGGAGCATGCAGATGAAATGCCTCATTCCATGGACATGAAGAACAGCACTCAGGTGAAGCTGGGTAGAGAGAGGAGCTCTCTTTTAAGAAGCATTTGCTGGTTCCTCATAGAATGCACTGGGCTGGAAGGAAACTCTAAAGGTCATCTAGAACAACCCTCTCTGCAGTGAGCTGGGGCAGTGATGCACTAAGCAGTTTTGTCTCAGGTTGTAACAAGTCTTAGATGTTAGATTGGTTGCCTGGAAGCTGAGATGCAGAGGAGCTGGGAGCCTGGGAGAAGAGGAAGTTGTGTCATTACATATAAATATTTTATTTTCCCCTCAAACTGAAGGCTGAGCTTGTAGACAAAGCACAGTCACACTGATAACTCTGCCTGTAGAAAAAGAAGTTCTGGGTTTCTTTTTACCCAGGGACAGAGACTCCATAACCTCCATGGGGAACCTGTTCCAGTGTCTGACCACACTCAGAATGAAAAAAATAAAGTAATTTGGGATCCTTAAGTGGAATCTCCTGCATTCCAGGTTGTGCCAATGGTCTCTGGCACTGCTGGGAAAAACTTCTCTGTCTTTTTTGACAGCAGTCTGCCTGTTCTGATGTGGATAAGATTCTTCCCAAGCCTTCTGCAGTGCTGGGGAGAGAGGAAGGATTGAGTTTGGATCCTTGAAAATCATCACGTTTCCTATGCTCCTGTTCAGGGCTGTATACTATGGGATACTTCCAAGCAGGTCCTTGAAGAGGCCAGAGTCCACTCTCCACAAGTCAACTGTTTTGATCTTGCTTTTTGCTTCTTCCCTTTCTCTCAGCATCCTAAACTTCACTGTCTTGTGGTAACGTTGGCCAAAGCTGACCCCAACCTGCCTGTTTCTGACCGCAGCTCTTCGTAGGTATCAGATCTAGCTGAGCATCTCCCCTCAGGGGCTGAACATCTGCCCTCCCTCCAGGGCTTTTCTCCCTCTTCACAACCTCTCTTCTCTTCTAAAAATCATAGAATCATAGAATGTCAGGGGCTGGAAGGGACCTTGAAAGATCATCTGGTCCAGCCCCCCTGCCAGAGCAGGATCACCCAGAGCAGATCACACAGAAATGAATCATAGAATCATAGAATGGTAAGGTTGGAAGGGACCTCAAGGATCATCCAGTTCCAACCCCCTGCCAAAGGCAGGGACACCTCCCACTAGCACAGGTCACTCAAGGCCTCGTCCAACCTGGCCTTGAACACCTCCAGGGAGGGAGCAGCCACAACCTCCCTGGACAACCTGTGCCAGTGTCTCACCACCCTCACTGCAAACAACTTCCTCCTAACATCCAGTCTAAATCTCCCCTCTGCCAGTCCAAACCCATTGCCCCTTGTCCTGGCATTACCAGACCTTGTCAATAGTCCCTCCCCAGCCTTCCTGTAGCCCCCTTCAGATACTGGAAGGCTACTCTAAGGTCTCCTCGAGGCCTCGAATCCAGTTGGTTCTTGAATATTTCCAGAGAGGGAGACTCCACAACCTCCCTGGGCAGCCTGTTCCAGTGCTCTGTCACCCTCACAGGGAAAAAAATCCTCCTCAGGTTCACATGGAACCTCCTATGCCTCAGCTTCCACCCATTGCCCCTTGTCCTGGCACTGGGTATCACCCAGCAGAGCCTGGCTCCAGCCTCCTGGCACTCACCCCTTACATATTTATAAACATGAATGAAGTCAAACTGAACTCTCACCCTGCCATGGTGAGAGCTGCTCTCTGTTGACAGCCTCTGGTGTTCTGAAGCTCTGGTGCTCAAGTTCAAGGCAGAGGTGATGCTGGAAGACCACACAGAGTGCCTGAACAGCCCAGGGAAATGTGCAGCTGTTACAGCAAAGCAGTTACAGTGACCCTTGGTGCTAATTTCTGTATTTTATGTGTGGAGGGTTGGTGCTGAGGATTGCACTTGGAATAGCAGTGGGAGTTCTGGTCTGTTCCTTGTCAGATCCTGCTCCTGTTACGTTCAGCATGCTGGTTTCCTGCAGCCAGCTGTTATCCACCCACCTAGCTGGAGCCAGGGTGGAAGATGACTTCATGGGGCAGCATTTTTAATGCTGTTTGCTTCCCTGCAGCCTGTTGATGAAAGAAGCATAAGGCTCCAGCACCTGTCTTGAGGCCCTCCCTGCTGCCCTAAGAGCTGTGGAAGTCCAAAAGAAAAGAAACACCCTACAGAGTAGCTTTCTAGGGTAGATGAAAGACTTTTGTTGGAAGAGGAGACTGGAGTGGAACTTCTTTAACAGCTTAGTTGGGCTGCACTCACTTCTGAAATCCATTTTGGGGTTTTCCCTCTTTTTTTTTTTTTTTTTTTTTTTTTTTTTTTTTGGGATATTCTTTGCTCCTTAAAGATTCACTGAGCCAGAGAGTCCCCATCCCTGGAGGTGTTTAAGAGGAGGCTGGATGAGGCAATCAGTGCCATGGTTTAGTCACTTTGAAGGGTTAGGTGATAGGTTGGACTGGATGATCTTTGAGGTGTTTTCCAGCCTGGTTGATTCTGTGATTCACCTCCAAGCTGCAGCAGCCTTCTCTTTTCGATTTTCCTGTTGCCAAACCTTCACACCCTTCCACTGAGGCTTAATTGCTACAAGGTTGGGCACCTCAAGCTCTTGCCCTGGCAGAGCAGAGCTGTGCTGATGCAGTTGCATCCTGCTGCCTGGCCAGCTGCAGCCTCCCCACTGCATTGCAGGCTCACAGAGGTGTCTGGGTTGAAGACCTGTCAAGTTTTCTAGTCCAATCTCCCTGCTGTGGGCATCTTTCACTAGGTCAGGTTGTTCAAAGCCTCTTCCATCCTGATCTTGAATACTTCCAGTGATGAAGGGCACCTGCAACTTCCCAGGGCCACCAGTGTCAGTGTCTCACCACCCTCGTGGTAAAAACCCTTTTTCTTCACATCCAATCTAAACCCTACCCTCTTCAGTTCAAAACTGTTGCCCTTTCTTCTTTACTCTGGTAAAAAAACAAAGTCTCTTGGTCTTTCTTCCAGGCCTCCTTTACATAGAATCATTTTGGCTGGAGAAGCCCTTTAAGACCATGAAGTCCAACCACTCTCTAGCTCTACCATTCCTGTGTGATCTGCTCTAGGTGATCCTGCTCTGGCAGGGGGGTTGGACTGGATCAGCTTTTGAGGTCCCTTCCAGCCCTTGCCATTCTGTGATTCTATGATTCTGTGAAACCATGTCCCTTAGCACCACATCTCTGCCTTTTTGAGACACCTCCAGGGTGTTTAAAACACACAGTAAGATCTCCCTAGAGTCTTCCCTTCTCCAAGCTGAACAACTCCAACCCTCCTGGCCTTCAGAGGAGAGATGTTGCAGCCCTCTGACCATTTTTGTGGCCCTTCTCTGGACCTGCTTCATCGAACAGTGGTATCCTGTGCAGCAAGCACCTTGTGTTACTTAAAGGCAAAACTAAGGCTGAGAGACCTGATGCTGTTTTATCTGGAGAAGAGAAAACTGAGAGGAGATCTTATTAATGTCTGCTCTCCTCAGACCCCACCTGGAGTCCTGTGTGCAGTTCTGCAGCCCCCAACACGAGAAGGACATGGAAGTGTTGGAGCAGGTCCAGAGGAGGCCACGAAGATGCTCAGAGGGCTGCAGCAGCTCTGCTGTGAGGACAGGCTGAGAGAGTTGGGGCTCTGCAGCCTGGAGAAGAGAAGGCTTCCAGGAGACCTTGGAGTAGCCTTCCAGGATCTGAAGGGGGCTACAGGAGGGCTGGGGAAGGACTATTGACAAGGTCTTGTGATGGACATGACAAGGGGCCATGGGTTTAAAGTGGCAGAGGGGAGATTTAGACTGAATGTTAGGAGGAAGTTGTTTGCAGTGAGGGTGGTGAGACACTGGCACAGGTTGCCCAGGGAGGTTGTGGCTGCTCCCTCCCTGGAGGTGTTCAAGGCCAGGTTGGATGAGGCCTTGAGTGACCTGTGCTAGTGGGAGGTGTCCCTGCCTATGGCAGGGGCTTGGAACTGGATGAGCTCTGAGGTCCCTTCCAACCTAAACCATTCTATGACTCTGTGAAATTTCTGACAGGTGTGTGTCAAGAAGAAGGGGCCAGGCTCTTTTCAATGCTGTCCTGTAACAGGACAAGGCACAGTGGTTACAAACTGGAACCCAGGAAGTTCCTCCTCAACATGAGGTAAAACTTCTTTACAGTGAAGGTGACAGAGCCCTGGCACAGGCTGCCCAGAGAGGCTGTGGAGTCTCTGGAGACTTTCAAAACCCACCTGGACACGTTCCTGTGTGACTTGCCCTGGGTGATGCTGCTCTGGCAGGGAGGTTGGACTGGATGATGTTCTGAGGTCCCTTCCAAGCCCTACCATTCTGTTATCCCATGCTTGTGCTGGTTGCTGCTCAGGCTGTGAGAGGAGGAGTGAATTCTGTGCTTGCAAGAGCACTGCCAGGGAGCTCCTGGGTGATGGCCTCGCTGCAGAGCCATTGGGGCTGGCTGAACCTGCAGGTCTGGTCGTGGTACCCTTGTGTACTGCCACAGGAGAGTCTGTGTGTGTGTGTGGTGCTACCCCAGCCAGGCTCTGCATGCTAAGCACATGCTGAGTGAGGATGGCAGCCCCAACAGTTGGAGGCAGCTGCTTCGTTCCTGCTGTGCTAAGGTGGTGCTAGACTGTCTCAGTGTTTCTGCCTTAGCTGAGGCAGCTCCTCTGCTGCCTGGCTGTTGGCAAGCCTGGGTGTTGCTCTGCTTCCTGACTCCCCATATGGTGGCTTGTTTAAAAAGAAGACATTTTACAAGGCGCAGAAATTGCAAAAGCAGGCAGAGCAGAGCAGTTACAGCCACTGTTAGCTGAGCCTGGGCTGCTGGGGGGCTCTGCCTCGGGTTCCTCACACAGCTCTGCTGTTGAAAAAGCCCCTGGGAGGACACTGGGTCCTTGGCTAACCAGGGCTTGCCGTGGCAGAGCTCCAGCTCCTGCAGCCAGTCTCACTGATGAGCTAAGTGTAAGCTCTGTCCCTCCACCAGCCCATCCTTTCTGTCCTGCCCCAGTGTCTCCCAGTGAGGAGAAGGTGGATGGGTGCTGGACCAAGTGGGTGGAAGCAGTAACTGCAGGTTGGGCAGGAGAGGAAAGGAGCTTGAAGAAGTGAGGAGAGAGCCAACACGAGCACCTTCACCATGTCAGTGTCTTGCTGCTGCTCTTTGGGAGCTGCCCTGAGAAGACAGGAGACCTTGCAGCTCTTCTTCATCTGCCTGAGGGTTATTTCAGGCCACACATTTCTCACCAGCAAGCATGGACACCACAGCTCCCAGCCCTTCCTCAGTGCTGCTCGTTCAGTATCATAGGATGCTTCGGGCTGGAAGGGACCTCTAAACATCTTTGAGTCCACCCCCTCCAGTCCCACAGTGAGCAGGGACATCTTCAACTAGATCAGGTTCCTCAGAGCACCTGGCACCTGCAGAGGGATGTGACAGAAGATGGCAGATAGCAGTGACAGAGGCCCCAGGAAAATCCAGCACCATGCACAGCACTTGGGTGCTGTGTCCTCATGGAACCTCCTGCTCTACTGAGCTTTGCCATGCTCAGCTCCTGGAGCTGTCAGGGCTTGTAGGTCTCCTGCTACCCCTACTTGGAGCAGAGCTGCTGCCAGTGCTGTTTCTCTGCCCACAGTCACCTCCTTGCTCAGCTGCTCCTGGGTTTTTCTAGTGTGTGCAGACACAGAAGTGTGTTGAAGGAAGGCTGGTGGCTGCCTATGGCTAAGTGCCCCTGCTTTGAAGTGCATCAGCATCATGTCCATGCACTGCTGGGTATGGAAACAGCAGAAGGGAACAAGGTAAGTCACACCCCAGTATGCTGGAAGCTCTGATCACTTCAGGCCAGGAAAGTTACTTCTTAGCTCTCCCCATGAGCTGCTCCATCCCTGAGCTGCACACTGCTCCAGTTCTCCTCTCTTGGGCTCCCCAGATGAAGAGAGACAGGGATCTGCTGGGGAGAGTGTAAGGGAGGGCTATGAGGATGATGAGAGGCCTGGAGCACTGCCTGCTGAGGAGAGGCTGAGGGACCTGGGGCTGCTTAGTCTGGAGAAGAGAAGACTGAGAGGGGATTTAATCAATGCTTATAAATATCTGAGGGCTGGGGGTCAGGAGTGGGGGGACAGGCTCTGCTCTCTTGCTGCCTGGGATAGGACAAGGAGCAATGGATGGAAGCTGCAGCACAGGAGGTTCCAGCTCAACACAAGGGGGAACTTGTTTACTGGAAGGGTCCCAGAGCACTGGCACAGGCTGCCCAGAGAGGTTGTGGAGTCTCCTCTGGAGCCTTTCCAGGCCTGTCTGGATGTGTTCCTGTGTGCCCTGAGCTGGATTCTGTAGTCCTGCTCTGGCAGGGGGGTTGAATTGGATGATCTCTTTGTGTCCCTTCCAACCCCTGACATCCTATGATCCTGTGATCTTGCAGCAGCTCTTCTGTGTAGAAACCTCAGCTCACCAAAATCAATGGCATCAACTTTAATAAACTTCCCAATCAAGACAGCCAATCAATTCCCACTGGCTTTTACCTGCAACTGTTCTCTTTTGCAAAACAACCACTACTAAACCAGAGTAAGCAACTGGAATGAGGCAACCAGGATGAACTTTAGCTGCAGAGAGCAATCAATCTGTAATTTCAGCAGGGTGATGAACTGCTCTGCTGTCCCAGCTCCTGCTGAGACTGTAGGCACATCACAGAGAATCCCCTCCAGATGGCACTGGGGCTTGGAGCTGCAGCTCAGGCTCTGGACAAGCACATGCTGGACCCCTCGGCAGCAGGGCAGCACTGTTTGGAATTAAGACTTTTGTCTGGAAAATGCCTGTTTGCAGGTCTGGAGAGGGACAGGACTCGTGAGGTGAGGGAACTGGGGTGGCTTAGTCTGGGGAAAAGGAGGATCAGAGGAGACCACCTTGCTCTCTATCACTCCCTGAAGGGAGGTTGGCATGAGGTGGGTGTTGGTCTCCTCCCTCCAAGAACAAGTGATAGGACAAGAGGAAAGAGCCTCAGGGTGCACCAGGGGAGGTTTAGGTTGCACATTAGAAAAAAATCTTCTTCCCCAGAAGGGTTCTCAAACCCTGGCACAGGCTGCCCAGGGAGGTGGCTCAATCTCCATCCCTGAAGGGTAGAGATGTGGTGCTGAGGGACATGGTTTAGAGAATGGTTGGACTGGAGGATCTTAGAGGTCTTTCTCAACCAAAATGACTCCACATTATCTTTCTTGCTCTACTTTCCCCCCTCACCAAATATTCATGACAATAATGCATTGTACATGGAATCATAGAATGGTAAGGTTGGAAGGGACCTCAAGGATCACTTAGTTCCAACCCCCTGCCATAGGCAGGGTCACCTCCCACTAGTACAGGTGGGATTTAAATTGCCTTTCTTTAAGGAAGGTTAATTCTATTTTAAATTTTAAAGTTGTTTGGGTTTTTTTTTGGTTTGTTTTGGTTTTTTTTTTTTTCCTTTCCTTTTGAAGGAAGGTGTGAAAAAAAAAATTGCCTGGGCTAAAGACTAAGAATTCAAAGTGAATTGAAAAAAAACCAAAATAAAATTACATATTACAAGAAAGAAATTAATGCTTAAAAGGAACCAATCAGGAGGAGGAAAAAACCCAACCCTGTAGCCATGTTTTGCATGATTAAATGAATCAATGCTTAAAACAAATGAATCAATGCTTAAAATGAATGAACCAATGCTTAAAATGAATGAACCAATGCTTAAAATGAATGAACCAATGCTTAAAATGAATGAACCAATGCTTAAAATGAATGAGCCAATGCTTAAAATGAACCAACCAGGAGGAGAAAAAGGGGAAAAAAAACCCCAACACAACAACCCTGCAGCCATAGTTTGCTTCTGCAATGCCATTAATGGTGCCAATCAATATAGGAGCTTTTAATTTT
>VWYK01014426.1:29896-44802 GCA_013399775.1 Semnornis frantzii | reverse complement strand
CGGGCGGCGGTGGGGGACACCCAGCCTTGCGATGCCTGGCCGAGCACAGTGGTTGTAAGGGGGGCCCGCCGTCGGGCGAGGAGCCGGCGGCGCTCTGCCTGCAGTGCGATATGAATGACTGTTACAGCCGGCTGAGGAAGCTGGTGCCCACCATCCCGCCCAACAAGAGGGTCAGCAAGGTGGAGATCCTGCAGCATGTTATCGACTATATTCTCGACCTGCAGCTTGCTCTGGAGACGCACCCGGCGCTGCTCCGGCAGCAGCAGCAGCCAGCCGCCCTGCACCCCGGCAGCTGTCCCGCGGGCACCCCTAGGACCCCGCTGACAGCTCTCAACACTGACCCGGTAAGAGGTGCGTGCCACATGAGCCCGCAATTGGGGGTGCGGAGCGGGGAGTAGCCTCATGAGCCGGCAGTACTCAGCGCCAGGAGCCGTGAGAGCACCGCGGTGATAACTGGCCACTGCCGGCCCCATGTCTGCCGAGAGGCTCCAGCCTCCGGAGGGAAGCGGGCGGACGGGCTCGGAAACGTCCTGACGGTGCACCGTGGGTGTCGGCATCCCTCCGGTGCAGGAAGGCATACGCACGGTGTTTACCGTGTAATTACAGCCTCTCGAGGGAGTAGCTGTAATCAGCGTGTTTGCACACACGGGAGCAGACGCCGTGCTCCTGCGCTTCCCGGTCCTTCGCGAAGCGTAGCGACTACGAGCAGGTTTCGAGGCTCTGCATATTTAATGTTTTCGGCGCAGCGTGCTTGGGTGCAGGCAGGACAGGGAGCGTCTCTCCTCCGCGGGACACTCACACCTTCCCTCCCCTCTCCCCACCCCTATATGCTCTCCCTTTCACCGTGGCAGCCCGGCGGCGCTTGCAGCCGTGTCGTGGGGAGCGGCGTGCCCCCGGGGCTCCTCTCTGGGCCCGACAGTGCCGAGCCGGGTGCTGAGTGCCCGCCAGGAGGGCCGCCACGGTCCCCTGTGTCGCCCCGGGCTAGTGTCCGCCTCTGCCCCCCTTACATAGCCCCAGCAGGGCTGTGGCAGTACCCAGTTAGCGGACGGGGGGATCTGTAGCGTGTTGGGGGAATCTCCATGTTCTGTTTCCCCACCTCTAACTTGGCGTGTTTTCCTGCTGTGCAGGCTGGCTCTGTTAACAAGCCGGGGGACAGCATCCTCTGCCGCTGACCGCCGCTCCCCAGGTGAGTGCCGGGCGTCGGGGTTGGGGGAGCGTAGCCCTCCGGGGTACAGCGCCTGGTCTTGGCGGGGCCACACCGCCTACCGCCGGGAAGCCTGGTCCCGCGGAGAAATATTTGTAGGAGGCTTTGGAGGTTTATTTTTAATTACCGGGTGGTTATTTTATTTTCTTTAATTACCGGGTGTAGGGTTGGTTGGGGTTTTTCTTCCCAAACCCACCTTTCCCCCTCTACCCCGAAGCGCTTCTGGCTGCGGCGTGCAGCTGCGCATCCCTTCGCCGAGCCCAGCCTGGGAGCTGCGGTTGTTGTTTGACCTGGTTTGTTTTGGGTTGTTGATCAAGCATGTCTTGTGTTGTGTTGGTGGCGCCAGTCGGTCTGGAGCGGAGCGGTTCACACACCCCCTCTATTCATTCCTCTCCCACAGGTGTGCGGCGGCGCCGCGCCGCGCCGAGACACCGCGGGGGGCGGGCGGGGGTGGAGGCCGGCTCGGCCCCGCCACACCGGAGGAAGGAGCTCCCCCCACTCCTCCCAGCAATTCCCATGCTTCATCCCGGCACTGCCAGTCTTTTCACCGTTTTTGCACGTCCGTAGCGGTCCCGTCCCCGTCTACCCTCCCAGCCCCCGTCTCTTCTCTTCGCCTCCAAGCAGGTGTGAGCGGTGTGTCCCGCGGGGGCAGGAGCTGGTCGGACTGGAGCAGGAAAAGTTGCGACTCTGCCCCGGGATAGAGGACCTGAGCCTAAACCCGACTTTAGAAGCATTATAACTCTTTTAAGAGACCGAGCAGCTGAATCTTGAAGCTTTACTAATCTACCAGAGCATTTGTAGATATATTTGACATCTATTGTTTAAAATAGATGGATTTTATTGGGGCCCGGGGAACTTTCTTCTCCCTGCAGGAATGTTACATATTGTATAGATAAATGAGTGACATTTCATACTGTGTATATATAGAGATGTTCTATAAGTGTCAGAAAAGTATATGCTTTAATAGACTACTGTAATTATAAAATATTTTTAATTAAATATTTTTTTGTAAATATTATAAAGGTGTGTATGTTCTGGTTTTTTTTTTTTCTTAAATCTGTGGGAATATCTCTTTAGAAAACCACAGTTCAAGTATGGAGCTTCTGATATGGAAATACCGTAAATGTTTAGGGTTTGGTTTGGGTTTTTTTGGTCCCCAAATGTCCTTTAGACTTGGAAGTTACAGCTATAGCTAATGGTCCTGCATGATTGCATGAGATGTCTAATTGCAAATAAACTTGTTTGGAGTCCATACAAACGTGTTTTCCTCAATCTAGACTTAAAATGTTTGTAAGTGTATTATACATTTTGAGACCACACTTTTGTCATTTAGGCACAGGGGTTTTTAGTGCATTCTATAAAAGTAGCAGTAAGATGTAGTGTTTTTTACTGAGAACTGAAAAATTCTATTGTTTTTGCATTATGGGGGCAGTGCTTTAGGTCGCTAACCAGCTCGTTTGGGTTTTTTTTGTTGGTTTTTTTGGGTGGGTTTTTTGAGTTTTGGTTTGTTTGCTGCAACAGCAGATTTAAAGAAACTTGTTCAGAACTTCATTTAGAATATAAAGGTTTTATTGTAAATTTGCGTTCTGTAGACTATTAATTGCTTAAAAAGTGAAAAAACAGTTCTCTGCTTGCAACCAAAGGGCAAACCATTAACAAAAACAGTTGCTGTTTCCTTCGTCCAAAGAATACTGAACTGCAGAAAGGCACTTGGGCAAAGTAATTATGATCAGTGATGAATTCATCTTAAAAGGAACTTACGTAGACCAAAAATCAGATAACTCTGTTAAGATTATTTTTCTAGTACAAAATGACTTGCATTTCACTGCAGCTATGTTACAGTTAAAATCCTGTTTAATCTCTGTGATGTGTAACTACTACATGTGATAATTAAACTAGATTTACTTGTCTTTAACTGTGATTCTTCAGCTTATTTCTTCAGTACTCTGAATTTGCACGTTCTCACTTGTCATACACATCATTTACTTGGGAATTAATTTTACAGCAGACTTTTTTTTACAATTTTAGTCTTGAAGGCTGTGAACTCGTGTCCAGGCTCAGTGAAAGATGCTCATCTGGTGTGATCAGTAGCCTGCACACTAGTGAAATGGGATTTTCAGAGTGAGAGAATTAAGTAGGATTTAATTGGGTGCTTTGTAAATAGCTAGCCAACTGTGTGTGTAAATGGGCTGTTTGACTGAAAAAGAGGATTTGTTTCAGATTACACAAGTGTCAAAAGTACTGTAACCCAAGGGACAACTTCTATTAAGTTAAATATTTAAGAGGAAATTAACTACTGGGGTCATTAGCTATTGACAGTAGTGATAATGTCAACAAGATGAACATTATCTTAATCAAAATAATTGTGTAAAAATCAAATCAAAAAGTAACTAACGCATTGCAAATATTAAGGCCTCCTGTCACTGTAAATTTGTTAAAGGCAAAAAGGGCGTTTCACAGGCTGAGCTGTGCCTCAAAGGATGGGCAGTGGGTCCCTGTGTTGTTTTTGCCCAGCTCTGATGTTGAGACAATAGCAGCTCAATGAGCAAAATACGTTTGTAAAATTAAGTCATGAATCTCTTGTCATTGAATTTAGCTGGGAGACACAGGGCACTAATGCTATCAAGAGGGGTTTCTTACTGCAGTTTGGAAGTTACGTTTTTAAAAACACCCCAAAAAAAGCCAGTATTTTTCCAAAGGAATGTTTTAAATTTACATTATTTTTCTTTATCTTACTAACATTTGTAGTCTGCTTACTTCAGCTTGTATAGCTCAGCTATTTTGTATACACATTTTCAGTAACATTAGTTCTCAATATCTTGTTTCATTTCTACCCTCTGCTGCCAAATTACATTACTCTGTTACATCAGAGGACTCAAGCAAAAAAAGGTGGTATCTCAAAGTATGAAACTGCCCTACAGAGTTTTTCCATATCAAAGCTAGTGTCTCCTGGGAGAACTGATAAATCACTAAACTACTTTTCAAGGGTGAGTGTAGCAAATCATGGGATTGTTTCAGGCCGGGGCAATTTCCCATTCTGTTAGGCAGCTTGGGGATTTGGTTTTCTGTTGCAATACAAGAAGTTGGGTCCTTAGTAAGACTTTTCCAAAAGAACTGTGAATTTTTTCCATGATACATAGTTTTCTTGACTGATTTCAAAGCCTATACATTAAACACTGAAAAAGCTCTGAACACAGCATAGTAGGTGCTGGTCTTGATTTATTTCTTTAGCTATGTATGAAACTGCAAGCAAGGAATATCTAATTGCTTGCTTCCTAATGGCTGGAATCAATACAGTCCTAGTGCCATGATCTAGTTGATTGGATAGGGCCGGGTGATGGGTTGGACTGCATGATCTTGGAGGTCTTTTCCAACATGGTTGATTCTATACACAGCTGTACTTATTTTTGTTTTTCAAGTATTTTTGACTTATTTTAATCCCATATTTTATTTAAATCATGTTCCACATACAGCAAAATGCATAAATGTTCAAGAAAAGGCAAATTAAAAGGATTCTTTCTTCTAATACCTTGGATTTTCTCTTAGTCACAAAAAGCATTCCTTAAAAGGAGCTTTTTGATTGCGTGATGAGAGTTCTGGTGAGGCTGCCAGATTAGGAATTAGGATACCAAATTCTGTTCCCAGCTCTGCTACTGAGGCTCTTTTGTGACCTTGAGCAAGTCATTGGCCGTCAAACTTCCAGTTTTCCACTTGTAATACACTGGTGGCAACATGTACTTACCTTTATAGAAGCAGAGAGATGAAAGAGACAAAATGCATTTGTGTGGTTTAGTTCATCTTTCTTATGGGGATTAAGTTTCGGGCAAGAAAGGAAGCACAGGGAAAGCCGGGGTGATTATCAGGAAAGCTCTCCTTAGCAGGAGCTGAAGGAGAAATACGTGGCTAATAGAGGCTGCAGGGAACCTCTTTGGGACACTGAAATTCTAAAGGACAAGAAAATGGTCTTGAGGAGTAGAAGAGGGACCTAGGTTTTTTGCTTCCCTAAGTTATATGCTGTCTAGAGAGCACAGTGATGGATGCAGCTAACGCTGTGTCCGTTCTGTTGACCTGTGATGCGGAGGTTCCTGTCCTTGCAGATGCTGAAACTCCCCTCTGAAATTTTCAGATTATAAGCAGTGTTCATTCCATGCAAAAGGCAGATGCCAGCTTTTGTGGTGATAACTCAGTTTTCCCGTCTGTTTCACATGGGAATGGTATTTATTTTCACTTTCTAAACCATGCAGTGTTGCTTTTAAGCAGTCGTTGCATTTTCAGCCAGAGGCAAAGCGGCCAGAAGGAATGCCATAGTTATCCTCCTGGTCGTTCTGAGAGTTAATGAATAAACCATGTATAGGATAAACTGGTTTATGGAAATGTAGAGCAGCGCTTTACCATTATTTGTATTTTCAATGCTTTTGTAGCTGTAGAAGTCACATTTTTTGTAAAACCTTTGCTGTTAGAAAGAAGAAAACATGGTACAAGCAATTCAAGTAATTGTTTTAGATGCAATGCAATTTACTGGCTTCTCCAATAGTAAGGCTTGCAATACTAAATAGCATGTTCCAAAACAGTATGGAAAACGTTTCGCTCTACAGTCCCAGAACATGTGATCTGAAAACACAGGCTAAATATATTCACCCTGTATAGCAGCTTGCTCTCTTTGCGTTAGCAAATCCATCCTTTACCCTTTACCCTTATTCCTGCGTAGGAGAAGACTTGCATGCTGTGCCTAGCAGGAGAGCCTGCTTTCTCAAGTGCCCAAAGCAGGCATACATACGGCAGCCCTGGGAACACAACTGAGCTGACCTAGGGATCAGGCACTGCACAGCACTCGGAGCTGGGCTGTGGGCAGCTGCCAGCTGAGTGCTGGTATTGCATGGGCCAGACCTGGTCTCTCAGACGCCACGTCCTGTCCGTGCCTCCTCCCTCCTCGGCAAAAATCCTTTCCCCCTTCCCGTCCTGGGGAAAAAACTCACAGAGGCTAGACGTGGAATCACAGCAACATAGACAGGAGGGGTGATTTTCTAAGTTGGCATCCCTCCTCCTCCTCCTCAAAACATCTGTGAAAAAGAGCTGTGTCACCCAGAGAGCACTGGGGAGGGAGCGGTGCAAACCCTGCAGAGTGCTGTGCTGAGGCACAAGCACAAGGCTGAAGTCATCTTAGAGATGCTGGTGAGCCATGGGCCTGCCTGCTGGGTGCACCAAGTGTTGCAAGGTAATTCATCTCCCTGTTTTGCACTTCACAAAGGTACGCGAGGGAAGGCAAGACCATTTGCAACCAGCACTTGGCTCTGCTGACATAATTGAGGACCTGTAAGAAAGCTCAAAAAGCACCTCCCCATACACTAAGGTGAAAACAGAGCTGGTGGACTGCTACCCCAGCTGTCCACCACCATGCTCCAAAAGGCTTGAACAGCGAAAGCAGAGCATGCTTCTGGCAGCTTATTTCAACGTAGAAGACAGTGGTGGCTGGAACAAATTTATCCCCATTTGTCACTTCTCGGCCTGTCGAGAGAAGAGCTGGCACCCGGGACTTTGGCACACAGAAATAAGAGCAGTCCCTCTGCAAGAGCCCTGGGTGTGCAGCCCTCCCCATGTAAAGTGCAGTGGCAGTGCTGAGTGGGATGTGGGGCAGAGCAGCTTGGGCTTTTCTTCCTTTGATGGGCACGGAATACACTTTGACATGGTGGGAGGGTTGTCTTTTATTTTCTTCCCATTCTTTTTTTCCCTTCTCTATTTTAACTTTCATTTAGCCTTCGGTTTGTTGCCTTTTTTTTTTTCTTCCAAACACCCTCCCCACTCCCCTCCCCAAAGATAGTATGTTTATCAACTGACAGGATGCACTCATTTCTGATTAAAGAAACATTCTGACAATTTTCACAACATGTGTAATTTACTTAAGGACCATAATGACTTCTTCCGAGCCGTGTGTCTTATAAATAAGTATTTCAATGATTTTTAACATGCATATTATGTGCTCCATAGATCAATGGCTCTTTTGAAGCCGTTGCAGTTTATCCTGTAAGTTCCTATTCAGACATTTTTTAATACTTATTATTTATTCAACAGGGTATCTCTTCATTCAGAGATGCCAGTGTCTATATTTGTAACAGTCTAACATCTTTCTCTGGGTTAGAATATTTCAAAATTAGTATTGCTCAGCCTTTTCAGCAGGTTGGAAAAATCCCCATGAAAATGTGGAAACAGAAGGAATAGCTCAAATGAATGATCCATTTCAGATCAGGTTTTTTTAAGACTCCTTCCTCTGCTGCATTCTACCTTCTCTACCAGCCCTGGAAACACGTGGGGCCAGGAAGAGCTGCAGCACACATGATGAATTTTCGAGAGGGCTTGGGAGGGCAGCCGAGCCTAGCCTGAGGGGGAAGGAGGACAGGGTGCCATAGGCCAGGCATTTCCCTATGAGTTCGGCTGTCTCTGTCCAGAGACGGGGGGAATCTTTGCAGGAATATGCAGCATTGGGGGAACGATAGTGCAAAATGACATTGCCTTCTTCACCTTTAATGAAGAAGCAGTTTCTTGGTCCATGTGCAGAACAGGCTCACCAGGTAAGTAGAAGTTAATGTACCAGGCGTCGTTTGGGAGCTCCCCCAAGGCTTCAAGTGCCAACAGTTTTTTTTCAGGGTTTGGGGTTGGTTTTTTTGTGTGCAGCTCTAGGGGTTCAATGTGAGGCAGCGGGCCCAGCCAGGGGCATGTGTGAAGGTGCAGGGCACTTGGAAGTGAAGGTGTGCACGCAGGTGACTTCATGCTTCTGCAGCTATCAGCTATGGCAAAGCCTTTTCTATTCTCAGAGGGTGGAGGTACAGGCAGAAGTTAAATCTCCACCTCAGTGGAAAGCAAGGAGAACCCAGCAATCTCCCAGGGCCTTGCAAGAGTAGCCCATGAAATAAGAGGGATTGTGACCTCTGTGCAGGCTAGTGAAGGGAGAGAACCTGAGCAAAAAACGATAAAGTTCTTATTTAAATGCAGACATCTGCAATAACCGAGGTGAAAACAAAAAAAACTTGCTATCAAAGTAATTTGCTTGTAGTATCGAGGCTTTTGTCTCACCTTATTTAAAGTCCCATTCCTGTGTTTAGTTTACTTGTGTTAACATCCCCTGGAGGCTTCATCATTTGCTATTGATGAGCATACAAAAAAAAACCCCAAAACAAACAAACAAAAAAAGGCCAACCAAAAAAACCCAAAATGTTCCTGTCCATGCAATTAATTCTTTTTTCAAGTGCTTAAAATTCAGCATGTCCCTTCAGTTCCAAAGGTGCTAGATCTTCAAAACCAGCAAGCTGCTCACAGTCAGCTGGGAAGCCCCAAGTTGTTTTGGAGCACATAAAAACATTCAGTGCTGATAAATACCCACACTGTGTTTTGCATCTTCATAATGTGGGATTCCATTTACTTGACATATGCAATAAATAAAACAATAAATAAAATATGCTCCCTGCCTCAAGGACATTTCCCTGTGTAAGTTGCAGCAGAGTATACAAACCCTTTCCAAACCTGCTGGTGTTACACACATACCACACTTCCTATTATAAATGCAGGGACACCTTCTTATGTCTGAGTACAAACACCACTGATCAAACCATAGTGGAAGCAGATACAGATAAGGCTTTTGCTGAGAATGTAAAGCAAGAGAAATAGCTGGAAAATGGGCAAATTGTTCTCATTAGCTCTTTTAGGTGAAAAATGCTTCTACCTAAAGCAATTGGAAACTCTAGTGACTCAGCTCTTGATCAAATGCCCACCAAAGTCTTTCCATCACCTTCAGCAGATGTCAAATGCCAAATTCACAAGAATGAATGGGTGCATTTAGGGCCCTGTAGTGCTCTGCACAGCATGGACAAAATCCCAGTATGCCTCATCCAGGCCTCAGCTGGGAATTAGGTCTTACCATTTTTAACCGGTTTACTCCAAACCTACACTGTTGTCACTGGCATAAGGAGTTGGATGCAGCCTTTGACCAAGCAGAATGGCACCAAGGCTTGCAGCTTTTAACTTTTCCAGCTCTTTAAACACATAACAGCTCTTTAGCAAAGAGTTATGTGCAACAACAGCAGTAGCTCTGGCAGGACAAAATGCTGAAGGAAATAAATCATGAGGCCAAACCTGTCCCCATCTTGTCTTTGGACTCATTCTCCTGTTCATCTCAGCAAGTTTGGGATTAAGGCCTATCATAAGCATCCAAGGAATTATAAAATCTTCCTGTCACAAGATAAGTTTTGAGTTGAGTTCAGCCGTGAGTTTAGTGAACACCGCAGAATCAGATACTCACTGTCATCGATTGCTGGGGGTGCTTTCATTGTCTTTGGTTTGAACACTAAATATAAACAGAGATATGAATGTTTGCTTGGATTCACTGAAATATTAAAACAAATGCTGGTGTCTAAGTTGCAGGGCAAGGCCTTCTTTATTTGACTGGGGCAATCACCATACTGAAACAAGCTGTATTTTGTTTTCTTTCAAGACAGGTGTGATGGCACACCTGCGGAGCTCAGGCTTGAATAGCAACTTGTAACCTTTTGTGGGTAAGGTGGGGGGCAAATCCTGCTTAACAAGGATGTCAAACTGATCTTTGTTCCCTTCTCCTGACCAAGTATCTGTGGCAACAAACTAGAGACGGGTAAACAATCGGCTTCTGCTACCGCAAGCTTTCCATTTGCAGTTCACCAGGAGCTCTTATTATATGAAAGGAAAGGGTGGATGTGGTGTCAACACAAGGTAATAGTAATATTATTTGAACAGGTGTGTGGGGTGTTGCTAAAGTGAGAGAACGGGCAAGTGGTAGGGAGCAGTTAGTACAGGGCTGTGCATGTAATAACCAGAGCTCACCCCCGTTTATTATCATAACAATCATGTACAGTGATAGGTTTCACAATGAGCTGGTCTGATTTACCTGGTGCATTAAACCAGTTTTGTTGTTTCTTGCTTTCTAACTCCCTGTTGGAAAAGAGCCTGAGAAAACATACACACTAAAACCTCAGTGATCAGACCCACTGTGCACATAGCTACAGATAGATGACCCACCAGGCCACAATTATCCCCCAGACCCTGCTCCTCCACAGACAACTTTGCTGCTGATTTACACCAATGGATGAGAGAAAACAGATGTAGTATCTCAGGACTGCATAACAAAGGGCTGGCAGGTTTGCAGCAAGTGTTAAGGCACCTTGGAATAGGGAGAGGCGAGTACCTCAGCAGTTTTGTCTATTCATCTACTTACTGTAAAGCAGTTAATTTTAATAATGTAGTTCGAGTCTGTGGTGCCTGTTATATTGATATCTATCTACGATTCAAATTTACATTTATCTGTGTGTCTATGTAGTTAGATGGATGATATCCTTTCAGCAAGAAAACTGTGTGCCACAATACAGAATGGAAACAATAAAAGTAATCTTTTGAATTCTACTTTTAAAGGGCTGACTGGAATCACATTAGAAAGGATTAATGAAGTAGGTACATACCTTGCTGAAATCTGCATGTTTCCATTGTGGGAAAGTGGGAAACAAAGGGGAAAATCGTATCCTGATGTGCTCTCCGAGTAGGGACATATGCAATGATTTACTGAAGACACCTATGGAGGTTACAAAAAAAAGAAATTAAGAGACAATATAATTACGTGAGAGTGTTCTAGACAATTAGGCAACCCAGTGGTCCATTTACAATGCTGCTCGTAGCTTTCTATCGGCTCTGATGAAAGTGGCAAATTGTAAGCAAGGAAATTTTGCACTCTCTCCTGTCCTTAAGAGTACTTTGCTAAGTGAGATCTTAATATGTATCCTGAATATTTTAATAAGAAACTATGACATACCACTGGTTTGTGCAAACAGTAGTCGTATTATTGCAGGGAATGAATTAATCTTCCAGGCATCCATTTGTGTTACTCAGATCAGGCAGGGTTTATTTGCAAAGGGTTGACCCTGCTTCCTGGCAGGTTCACTTGGAGATGCCGTGCCAGATTCCCTCCAGCCGATGCAAAAGGATTTGGTTGGCACATCTTGGGCACCACAGGCACAGCCACATGGCAGGGGCTGTCACCCAAGGGAAAGCAGGGTGAGCAGCTCTGGGGGCAGTAGCTCCACATTCTCAACTCAACGGGCTTCTTCAGGGGTTCCTTAGTGGGTATTTAAGATGGGTAGGAAGCAAGTATCCTCAAACTTGGTTCTGCATCCTTCTGGTAATGCAGATTTAGCCCAAGATCACAGAAGAAACCTTTCTTTCAAGCAGGTTGCTCCTTCTGAAGCAGAACTACTGCAAATTCAACATTTCTGTTTGTACAGATTTCTTCAAGTAAATGCCTAATAGCAGGGTGGCTGTCATCTTAGGACAAATACTGTAGAAATCTCTTGCTAGTCACATCAGGTGTGTGTCTTCAATACTGCAACATCTGTTATTTGTTAGATGCAAACAGAGAAGGAAAATGGGTATTTACCCTGTCCTGGGCACTTTAGTTATTCAGGCAATCTGGCTGAACGTGGCAGAGACAGTGCTGACAGTATGGCTATTTAAAAAGGGTAACATTGCACCAAATGTTGAGTAGGGGGTAAACAAAAAAGTGAAAAAGTGTTGTATTACACTTGGGTGCCCTCTCTCTGTCTGTCTGTCTCTCTCTCTCTCTCTCTCTCTCTATATATATATGATCCAACATGTATTTTAAATGTACCTTGTTCCTAGGAGTTTCCCTTTAAAAGTCAGTGCTTTCCTGCTGTTCAAGTAGAGCAAAAGGAGACCTGGGGGTTGTAATAGACAAACAACTCAATATGAGCAAGCAGTGTGTCCAGGTGGCAGGGAAAGCCAACAGCATCCTGGCTTGTATTAGAAACACTGTGTCCAGCAGGAGTAGGGAGGTGATTGTCCCCTTGTACTCTGCTCTGGCGAGGCCACACCTTGAGTATCGTGTTCAGTTTTGGGCACCTCATTACAAGAGGCATGTGGAGGTGCTGGAGAAAGTGCAGAGGAGGACAACGAAGCTGGGGAAGGGCCTGAAGAATAAATCTTATGAAGAGCAATTGAGGGAGCTGGGGCTGTTTAGTTAGAAGAAGAGGAGGCTGAGGAGAGACCTCATTGGTGTTTACAGCTACCTGAAAGAATGTTGTGGAGAGGCTGCCACTGGTCTCTTCTCACAGGTAAACAGTGATAGAACAGGAGAGAATGGCCTCAAGCCGCAACCGCGTGGTTTTAGACTGGACTTTTAGGAAACATTTTCTTCACAGCAAGAGTGGTCAGGCATTGGAATGGGCTGCCCAGGGAGGTGGTTGAGTCACCAACCCTGAATGTGTTTAAAGGTCGTCTGGATGTGGTGCTTGAAGATATGGTTTAAGGGTGAACCTTGTAGAATAGGGTTATTGGTTTGATGGTAATCTTGGGGCTATTTTACAACCTGAATGTTTCTGTAATTCTATGATTCGAACATTGGATGTACTGTTCACGAACAACAGGTAAGTCATGGTCAGCTGAAAGGAGTCACGGGGGTCCAGGATTCTGAACTAAAATAAGTATTTTTGTCTTTATTTACATGGTCTTTATTTCACACTAGAGGGGTTCAGGATTCTGGATTAAAACAAACATTTTAATCTTTCTTTGCATGCTCAATTATTTTGCACTAGAAGACACATATTTTGGGCTCACATCACAAAACTCTTTGGAGATTTTGCCAGTTTTTAAGTAGGTATTTAAGTAATAAAAAATAACAGCCCAATAACATTTTAGCTATAGTTTGAAACAGGACTTCAATGAGAAAACAGTGGATTCTTTAATTACCTCAGGCACAGTTCAGCACTTAATTCATGTACAGTACTTATCCACAATGCATCAGTCTATTAGTTGGCTATCATAGTGCAAAAGTTGGTGTCAAAGTCGTCGTGGTGTGCTACAGAGACAGCATTATGGCTGCACAATAGAATGCACAGAGAATTCCTCAATCTTACCTGGGGTGTATTCATCAATATGGTTGATCATTTAAGAATTTGGTGGGGGGAGGGTGTTGATAAATATAAAGTCGCAGGAACGTAGCATTTCTTCCACTAAATGTAATTTTTCAGAAGGGGATGGATACGTTCTGTGAGTTTCACTTGCTGGCATCCTTCTCCACACTTGGGAGTTGTGCCCTTCCTCTGAAGCAGCCTCAGTAACATGCTGCCCTCTTTTGAATTTCAGGCGGCGGTGCAGCTCCTGGCAGAGGGCTGCCCGCGGGAGCGGGAGGTATCATCGGGTCCTGAAAGATGCTCGTGACTCCTGCGAAGCTGGAGACTGACGAGAAAGGCAACACCGTATTTTGTACTATTAAACAGAGTTAGGAGAGTTGCTCTGAAGAACACAAATTCTCTAACATACACATTCTCGCCTTTCTGTTTTGAAAAATGGGCAAACAAACAGAGATCATAGAATCGTAAGATTGTAGAATAGGTTGGGTCAAAAGGGACCTTTAAAGGTTACATAGTCCAGACCCTCTGCAGTGAACAGGGACACCTTCAGCTAGATCAGGTTGTGCAGAGCTCCAGCCAGCCTGACCTGGAATGTTTCCAGGGATGGGGCTTCTACCACCAATCTGAGCAACCTGTTCCAGTGTCTCATCATGCTTAGTATGAAAATTTTCTTCCTTATGTCTAGTCTAAATCTTCTCTCTTTTGATTTAAAACCATCACCTCTTGTCTTGTGACCGGCCCCTTTGAGTACTGAAGGGCCGCAATAAAGTCTCCTTGGAGTCTGCGCTTTTCTGGGCTAACAACCCCAACTCTTTCAGCTTTTCTTCATAGGAGGGGCATCCCAGCCCTCTGATCATTTCTGTGGCCCTCTTCTGGACCCACTCCAACATGAACTTTTTGGACTTCAGAGCTGGGCACAGCACTCCAATATAGATGGGGAATGTCCTTCCTCCACCTGCTGGTGACACTTCTTTTGATGCAGCCCACA
This sequence comes from Semnornis frantzii, assembly GCA_013399775.1. Taxonomy (NCBI): domain Eukaryota; kingdom Metazoa; phylum Chordata; class Aves; order Piciformes; family Ramphastidae; genus Semnornis; species Semnornis frantzii. The sequence continues at coordinate 30,671 of VWYK01014426.1, read as the reverse complement.
AATATGTTTGGCCTTTAAGAATACCTTACTCTGTTACGGGAATATTTTAGGGAAATGTCATTGTCTCCAGTGCTACTTTAACTGAGTCTTTGCTCAAAGTGCAATAATTTATTTTACTGTTTGAGTTGTGAGTTTTGCTGAGTTCCCATCTAGATCTTACAGCAGGAAGAATACTTTTTTTTTTTTTTTTTTTGGGTAGGTCATCTCTGGCTGCCTCTGGCCCTCTACACCAGAAAAGAAATGCTTAGGATTAATATATAATAACCCCTGAAATGTGTCCATTGGTTTGGAACTACTGATGTGATGGTTGTAGAAACCACTCCTTACTAAGCTGGAGGAGGAGGTTTCTCCTCTCCACTGGCAAGCATCTGCATGGATAGGGCATATTCTCATGTATCTTCCTTCAGTGAGGGAATTGGAAGGAGACCTTGTGTGAAGTGCTATGCTGGAGTAGGTACTGCTTTCATTTCTCCAACAGGGGCATTAAAAAATCCTGCACTCTCTTTCTCCTGTACACATCCCTGCTTAACACATTTCTGCTGGAGGCAAGGGATGAAAAGGATCATTACCTCATGTGTTAGGGAGTCTGCCTGTAAGTAGACACACAGAAAACTAACATCCCTAGGAGGAAAGGCACGTAGTTTTTGGTCTGTAGTAGTCCAGAAGATGCTAGTGCACACTGCATGAAAGGAATGCAAAGGGAACCATGTATTGTGGAAGAAAGAAAAATACTGCATGCACGCCTAAACTCATGGTAATTTTCTTTTTTTTTTTT
>VWYK01014426.1:0-27682 GCA_013399775.1 Semnornis frantzii | reverse complement strand
TTTTTTTTTTTTTTTCATCTGTAGAAACTTGACTCTTCTGTGAATTGGGGCATATTTATAAACATAAGCATAACCCAAAAATATGATTAAGGACATCATGTATGTATTTGTAAATACAACAGCAGTGATGTCCTGGCAGAGCAGAAATCTTGCCAGACTGGTTTTGGCCACTGCTGTCTTCCCCCTGTGTCAGGGTCCAGGCTTCGAGTGGATGAGCAGACTGAATAACAGGGATTGGCTTCAGCAAAGCTGCCCTGAGGGCTAGCAGCCAACAGCACGTGTCAGGTGCCTTGTGCAGATCCTCCACAAGCCGATGTAGTCACACGAGGCACGAAACTTTGAATTCATGGGCCAAAACAATTGATGCATGTGCCTATTCACCAGTCTGATTTTCAAAAAGCGTATTTAACGTGCGGCAGTTTGAAAATCTGCCTTTCCCACCGAGTCTCTTCAGCCATGCTGAGCCCTATTAGTGGATCGTTTAGCTGGGTCCTGCCTGCAGAAAGCATTGCTCACAGCAGCGACACGTTTGCAGCTTGCAGCAACTCAGGTCTTCTCTTCTTCCCTCTACCTGGAATACGTATTTTTTTATTTTTACCCTCAGGATCATAATCACAGTTTTTGGAAGTGTCTTTGTACAGGAAACTTACTCAGGGATCCACACGTTTTGGTACATGTGCTAGAGTTAACGATAAGGCTCCATAAGTGTAGTTAGAATTTTCTTGGGTTTGCATTCCTGTTTTCCAAGTTCTCATTGTTTAATTCCATGTTTATAAATACCCTGTGTGCAGCTACTTATTGTCAATCAAAAATCCAAGTGAATATTATAGGATTCTCCTGATTTTTTTAATAGTAAGAAATAATATTTGGTATTCATACATGAAATTTATGTTCATAATGTTTTGTAACAAATATTTTTAAAATTATTCTTAACCTATTCTTAATTCTAATCCTAATTAAAAGCTTGAGTCATTTATGTACTACAATGTTCACTTCACAACAGGGCTCAAAATTTACATGCACCCTCTCAGGTTTGCAGGGAGTTAAAGCAGCTACTGTGTTGCATGGGAGAACTGATGGAGTCCTGGTCCCGCAGGAGAGAGCTGGCCTCTCTTTTGCCAGGAAGAAAGCACCCAGAAAAACCTGATGCAGACTTTTCCTAAGACGTTGGAAGTAGTGGACCTGAAAACTCTTGCTTTTAACCTTTAAATATCAAAGGGTCAAAATCTAGCCTTCAATGCAGGTGAATTTTGCCCACAGTCAAGGAATAAATTAATTCTGTGTAATTATCTATAATGTGCTTTTTTACTTGTCTCAATTCTCTCCCATACAATATCCCTCTTAGCATCATTTGTCTTTTCAGTAAAAAATATTTTGATTTAATGTTGCTCACAATATGAACTCAACTCTCTTCATAAAATCCTCACAGGCACCAACCTGTAGCATTGCTAGGAAGTATTCTTTGCTTTATTTCAGAATATTTTTTTCTGCACGGAAACCAAACAAAAATTTCTCAGACACTGTTGACAATATTTAAACCCATGATGTCTTGAGAACACTGCAGAAATTCTAGCATGTATCAGAAACAGAAAGACATTTTAAAATTTGATCACCTGCTATATTTACTTTGAATTTAAAAAAAACCCTGCCAATCAAATCCAAGCAACAGTTAAACCACATCTCTTTGTTTTTTGATCACTCTTCCTGTTTTTTAGTCCATATTGAATATGAGGTGGAAATGAGATAGACCTATAGACATCTTTCCTCAAATTGACTCCTTGTGAACCCATGGGGACTGTCGACAGTAGAAGGATAGATGGTTTTCGATATGGAGGCCAGCTGGCGCAATCTACTTCTTTCCCAAAATGCCTGTGGGGCACAGTCCCTGGCCAGAGTTAACACCTGAGCTGTGTCCAGGGATGGCTGGGAGAGTAGTACTTGACCCAAACCAAAACCATCCCAGGGGCCGCTCTACAATTTAACAATCCAGAAAATTGATCTCCAGCAGCTGGGGGCATTCCCTGGCACTGCTTCCTTGACTATCCGCACATGGCACACAGAGCAAAGCCATTTGAGAAAATACCAATTTGATGACACTTTCAGTGCAGGGTTGCATGTTGCAGTGTATGACAGTATACACTACATGTGCTGGTAAAAACATTATACTGAAGTCTTGCAAATCAGCTAAGACGTGTTCTGATTGTTCTGAGAGCCTAAAAATTTCCAAAATAAAAGAGATGCCCAAGTAGAACAAAGTCAAGATAACACTTAAGTAGCTGATTCATGAAAAGCTGCCACTTGACTTTCCACACTGAACTTGCCAACGTAAGGCTTCATGGGAGGAATGCAAAACAAGCAGGCAATGCTTAAAGGAGAAACTGTGTTTTCAGTCAAGGACAAAATAATCCTGTCATCTTGAAACGTGACAAAACGGCTTACAGGGCCTCGATTTCACCAGCCTAACAACCTGGCGTGCTCTGTGATCAAGACACCCACAGCTGTAATCTAATGTGATCTGGAGCTTATTCACTGATCACAGCTGTGTAATTTCAGGTAACATGCTTCCCTTGTTTAGTTTTGTTTAACATTGTTAAATATATAGTCAGACCATCTGCACAGTATTTTTTTAAATTGGAAATTACAACCATAACTTCCTTTTTATATATCAATAAACTAAATAGCAAAATTTCAAAGGGATCCTTCTCTACCAAACACTGAAGCAGAATGTTTGTCCCACGCCACACCATTGCCTAATTGCACACTAATTGGACAAACGTGATTAAATATTTCAAGATCTTTACTAATTGCCTCTATTTTAGCTTTAAAATTTGCTTGCCACCAACAAATTTAATGACACTGGTGTCTAGTCATCAGCAAAAAGCCCAAGAGTTGCTCTTTAAAATGTACCTAGTCAGAATATTTACTGATTGTGCATTGTTGTTTCCAATGTAGCTTAATTAGAAATCCAATCAGTTCTCTAAGTCTAATTATACTTGATTTGTAGATTCAGACTATGATACATAATGAAGCTAAGCAGCTAACAGTAAACGTGCTTGAAATGTAACAATAAGAGAAATATTTTTAATGCATGCCTTGTTATCATTTTAGAAAATCCAAGTAATATATGAGATCCAGCACAAAGGGAAATATAAAGATTTATGACTCAATAGATTTAAAAAAAAAAAAAAAAGCTCACATTTTAGTCTGCAGCAATATAACTGCTGTATGCTTGGTGTTTAAAAATATTCCCTTTGTTTGTTTGTTGTTTGGCCAGATAGCAGCATGTATTTTGTGGATACTTTGATGACTGTACTGGGTTGCATGTATCTTACAACCATTATTTTTGCCCTGCATTTTACATGGCATTAGGCCTCAGAAGCTGGTAGCTGAGTGAAGATTGCAGCTGCATCCTGACACCTGTGCCATAGGATCAAACTAATAGTGTGTCACCTTTTGTAAGCTAGGCATTGCCTATAGTGTTCTTTTCTTAGTATTTCTGTACAGTAGCAAACATTTTGATTGTGCTTAAGTAATAAGCAGCACAAATATTTTCTCAAGGACGGGCAAAACAAGCAGCAAGCAGAGGAGGAGGAAAGAAATCTGTTGGCAAGTCACCCCGAGTCCACTGGTTGCTTCCTTGTGTTTCCAAGAGGCCTGATTTCAACAGGCAGCCCACTTTTTGACTTAGCAAACCACAGAGTTACCCAGGGGCTTTTCAGGAATCAGCCTTTTTCAGTGCTACCTATCTAGCTTGGTGGATTTTAGCATAACCTGCAGACTTCTTGGGGACTACTTGTTGCTACCAAAGGAGACAAAGCTTGCTGTTTGTGAACTTCAGTTTGCTGTAGAAGTTACTCTACTGAAAAATACTGATGTTTACACATCAGAAGCAATTAAAAAACATGTAGGTCATCTCATATGGAAAACTATCACCTCTATAGACTGTGATGGAAAGCTTTATGACCACTGAATCATAGAATCATAGAATAGAATCAGTTAGGGTTGGAAGGCACCACAAGGATCATCTAGTTCCAACTCCCAATTCTTATGAGGAGAGAAAAAACAATGTTTAGTAACATTGGGGTAGGGTCTTTTGCAGCAGACAGAAATTCAGGCACCACTTTCGTTTTAAGAGGGAACTCTTAGGGGCTTTATGCAGTTTGGGATTTTCTCTCCTTACCCTCTTTATTCTAAACCTCTTCTTAAATAAAAAACTAGTCTTCTGCTGCAAATAAAAAGCTTAACCAACTGGCAAGTCTTTGTGTGGGGCCTACAGAAGACAAATGTTGAGAGCTTACCCTGCTAATTGGCGCAGCTCTAGAAGAAGCTAATTAATAAAGCAATTCATGAATAAAAGCCATTCCCCATGTTGTGGCAACACCACTGAGAATTCAAGGGATGGGGAGCGGAAGGAAGGGAAGGCAGGAAGGCAAAAATAAGGAAGTAAACAGCAATGTTTAATGTTAACTTCTGCTCAAGAAGAAACATTGTCTATAAAGTAAGCAGACAGAGAAAAAAAAATTAAAGTTCTTGGTGAAACTGCATGGTTTAGCTATGAGCAGTGCAACCATGCTGCCATGTGGTATCATGGTATTAAATGTTTAGAATGCCATCTCAATGGGCTAAGCCACCATGAGGCAGACCCCAGCTTGCCAGAAGCTCAGTCAGCTATGGAGCCCTGAGCCAGTCAATGGGACACCACAGTCGTCCCCATGGATCCCCAGCTCTGGGTCTGCTAACTGAACTGCCTGGCCACACTATGTTGACATCTGCCACTAGTTTTTGGGATCTCTGTTGAGAAATATATCAAATGGCTTTGCCTTGTGGCAGCATGACCTGTTGGAATCAGCTCAAAAGAAGCCAGCAGGTGATATTGGCTTTCAAACTGGCTTCCTCCTCCACCTCAATGGAAGTGGGTATGGCCTCAGCGCTTTCTGCCCAAAAGCCAGTTCTTGCCAGCTTCCCAGAGCACTTGAGCTCTGTAGATGAAGAGCACTGAACAGCAGCTGGCTATTATTTTCAGGCTTCCAGCATGATATTTTGTCTTACATAGAATGAGATAATTTTTTTTTTTTAAGTAACCACTGCAACAGTGTTCTTTAAAGAACAAAAAACCGCGGAGTCGTTAATAAGAACTTGGCCCTGCTTTAACAGCAATGTTTGAAATATTTTTCAATGTTGTTCTTAATTCAGTGAGTCTTAGGATTGGGGTCCTATTCCCTTCTTTTTAATTCTATGCTCCTAAAATTGATGGCAGCATGGACGAAATTTTTGAAAAGCAGCAAAATAAAATATTTCAAACACATCCCCCACACTAACCAGTGTTCAATATTTTATCTGTCTCTCTCTCTTTTTTTTTTTTTTTTTCATCTGTGTGCAATCAGCCTTGAAAATTTCCTTTGCCTTCAATTCTTTTACCTTTGATGGTATTCAGATTGCAGACTCTGCCTTGGCCTCTCATGCCACACTATCTTCTATTTATATTATTAAAATGCAGCACTTGTTTTTTCATTTTACTCTGTTTACAGGGTATTGCTTTTATTGATTAATGTCTCAGACTCAAGTAAAATGCTAATCACACAAGGGGGAAAAAAAAGTAAAAAACTCAATGAGCTGATCTGTGGTGCTTGGCATTGGAAGTAGCTCACTAACTTAGCTCTGATTTAGGCTTCAAATTGAAGGCAACTCCACCCCTCTAAAGTGGTGGATGAGCACCCGGCCCCCTTTGGCCAAGGTACACAACATGTGCCCATTTGTGTTCACATCACAGAGTGCATGAATCCCAGAGAAGGAAGGCTATTCAAATTGCATATTTAGCTTTATTTGTCTATAACTATTATTTTGAAATTCATTTATATTTGTCTGTTTTCTGCCAAAATTATGGCTGTCATATACTCTGTCCTTCAGACAAACCTGACATAAATGTGTATGTGTGTGTGTGTGTGTGTGTGTGTGTGCGTATTCTGGTTGCTGTAACAATAAAGAGTAGGCTAGCATGGGAAAACAAATCAAATCCAGAAATACAAACCTAAAGAAACAGCAAATAACTCTGCTCATGCAGAAACAGCATGGACTCTGCCATGCTGGTCCTGCAATGCCAACTGCTAAGTGTGTAAAAATGAGCATGACAGGCTTCAGGTCCCTAAGTGCAAGACTCAATTTTCTTTCATCAAAGAGGAGGCAAGGTCTCTTTCACTGCCCCAAGGAGACCAGGGTTTTGACTGCTGTTTCTGTGAGTGTTTCTTCCACATCCACCCTACCTCTTCCTAAGCAACACCACCAGCAGTGATGCCATCTTTGGAACCCAAGCAAATCACAGGCAAAGAAAGTATAAATGTGAGCAAGAGCTGCTTGCTTGCCCACTGCCAGCTGGGAAAGCAGCAACCACCACAGCCTCCATCTCAGAAAGATGCAATTTTGCACACACCTGTATTTTCCTTGCATGAAGCCCCACCAGAAGCTGATAAGACCAACTGTGCTCAAAGTGCTGATGTGTCAGTCTCTGCAGGTTCAGAACTTGTGTGATTGAGGCCCCAATTACAGTAAGCGCTCAAATGTATTTTAAATCTGTTCTTCTCCTCAGCATGTGCCTACACCAGGTGCTTAACTGGAAATAAATGCTTAAATTATCTGCACTTCAGTGGGATATAACCAAGAGCTTCAACTCAAATGGGGTGTAGGTCCTAACTTGAACAGTGATGCTTCCCTGAAGCAGGATGTAAACTGTGACTCATGTGAACAGCTATTAATCATTAATCATCAAAAATCCTTCTTGTTGGTGCAGTGTGATTGTAAGTATTATTTTTCTGTGAGATAGATATATATATATATTCTTTAGAAATAAGGCTAAGATGACTTCAGAAAGTGCTCAGAGACTGGAAGACGTTAATGGATGCTTTTATTTTTATCTAAACCAGAAAGTTGTTTGTTTTGTTTTTTTTTCTTAAGAAAAAGCTATTTTATTCTTTTCCCATTGTAATGTCTTCCCCCCCGTTTTCCTCTTATTAATAAGGTCTGGCCCTCTTTAACATGCAACAAGAACCTAATGAGCCATGCAGGCTTCTGTAATTTTTTTCACTGTTGAAAATGCCTGACACTAATCTATGCCATTTATACTAATAAGAAGTGCATCAGCTGATATTTGGTGCAATGAAAACATTTAAAATATACTTTATTGAATTGCAGGTAGTAATTCCTCACAAAGTTTACTCCACTGTGGAAGTAAATGCCCTACAAGTATCACAGTGTGTACTGCACAGTACACACAGCTGAAAGGAAAATAAATCTGATGCCCAGTGATATATTAGCTTTATATTACATGTAAACATGTCAAAAAGATACTGCAAGGAAAATAATATCCTCAGTTTTTTTTCTGTGCGCTCTGTTTACAGTTTACATTAGCAATGAAGTGCTGACCTAAAATACGATGCCACATTTTATGCTAAGTGGACATTAATTAAAGCTAAATTGCAAGAGAACACATCAGGAGTTTATGCTTTACATATGTATGCATACCCACACCAATTCGTCACAATTAATGCTGTTCCAGTGAAGAGCCAGGATTTCCACGTGGAAAAACAGAGGCAAGGGGAAATGCATTCCTTAGAATTATTTTTGCCCGTCCCTTTCTTAATTGTGAGCTTCACATGTGCATTTCTCCACTATCTCATTAATAGCACTTAACTCTGATACAGCTCCTCTAATTCTAGTGGCAGAAGTGCTGGTGTAGCTGTGACAGATGAAGGACATAAGGGAGGCAAGGTTCCTTGGGAGGGGTGATATCTCCTATTAGAGCAGCAGATGCAGCTGGAAAAAGCGGACAACCTTTTGGGCATGCAGCATTTTTCTCTGTTTCAAAGCAAAGGCTACAAATGGCTTTCCATGTCAGACCTGAAGAAAGGCTCTGTGCCCGAAACTTTTTTTCCAGTGAAATCAGTCAATCTAATAAAAAAATATTCCCTTTCCTTTGAAATCTCTCTTTACGCACGTATTTCAGGAGGGTGGAAAGTATTATCGTCTCTGCCTCAGCGATGCTGAAAAAGAGAAACTGGGATGGACTGGGCTGAAACCCAGATGTTCTGGCTGCCTGGGTGAGAGAAGACCAGCTTCCTTCCTCTGCCTGCTCTGCTGCTGCCTGCTACGTGAATACAAGAACATCCAAGAGAGGGGACTGCAATGATTCACATTTCTGAAGATGTGCCTCAGGCACATAGTTACCCTGTGGTTTTGGAAATATAAATTCATACCTCCAATTTAATAGGAAATACAAGCACACACTGTGGCATCCTATTTAAGTGTCCTACTATCTGCCAAGTGTGGGGAATAGAGCTGGCGCCTCCCCAGAGGCTGCACATTCACTCTTTTTAAGAAAGAGGGAATAAAGTAGGGGAAAAAGAGTCCTGTGAGAATGAATATGGCACAAAAATTCCCCAAAAGCCTAGCCCCTGCATATGAGGGGGCAGTGTGTGGCCAGAAGCACTTTGCGGCTTAAGGATCAGTAGGTCTAGCTGAGGGGAGATGCTATAAAGTGGTCTTCAGCTAGTTTTAGAAACTGGGTGGGACGTTTTCACTTCCAGCAGGATGTGACCTGTCAATGATACTGGTGTCAAGGTGTCCCCCTCATTTTAGCACAGCCTGTCTAGAGGTCACCTCTCCCAGGTACAGTGTTGTCCTCCAGGTTTGTTTGCCAACATGTTTATCTTTACCGAGAGAAGCACAAAAAGACATCCCAAGACCAATGGCAAGGACATGTCACAAGGCACATTTCCTGAATTGACCTGCAAGAAGGATCTCAAAGCTCACTTACAAGGGAGGTAAGGAGATGTGGTGAGGTCCCTCATAACTATGACAAAAATGAAGAAAAAAAATGTTACATTAATAAGGTTCCTGGCATCTCCTTCAAAAATATCCCGATATCTCCAATGGATGCCCCATGGATGTTCTTGATTTCCACCCATGAAGATCTTGCTCAGATCTCATGCATTCTTCTTTCAGAGAGGCCCTGGGGAAGGGAACTCCAAGAACTTATTACATAGTGGGAAAAAAAAACCCCACAGGCCTATCTTTATCCTTTATAATGATAGGGTCTCTTTACAAACTGAAGCATACATTTGTAATTGTTGGAGAAGTGTTAACAGCAATACTTTTTCCAGCCTCTTTTTTGTTCAGTGAACATGCCCTCCTTTTGTGTTCCTTTTGTCTCTGGAGGAATGGTCATGATCACGGCAATCATCTTCCTTTGGAAAACTCTAGGCATACTTTTTATTTTCAATTAGATATTTTAATTGCATATTTACAGTAATTTAAAAATATTAAATTACATTTTTACTCATCTCCCTGTCTCGAGGAAGGGTGGCAGTAATCCAGAAGAGTGAAAAAAAAACAAACCAGCAACAAAACAGTTATATTGTAAGGTCTGCTTTATTATTTCTTTTTGTCCTTTGTACTTTACACCTTAAACACAGATTTGCACTGCTCCCTTTCTTCTGTCCCTTCCCTAAAAGAGCAGTCAGATCTCTTCCCTTGCTTATCCAGGCCAATGCACATGACTAGTTCAAAGATTTCTTTTAAAATACCTTGCTTTGCCTTTGATAAAATTGGGGGTTGTGTGCCACTGAGCTGCTTGTTGTGCCTGAGCCCTCTGAAACTGTCTGCTGCCTCTCTAGTCTAGATGTGTCTCTAATTACTCAGCTGTTCCATCACCCAATGACTACCCTACTGCCCAAGAAGGGGAATCAGGACAAGGAAAGAAGATATGTTGGTTGAAATTGAAGCAGATTTAATAGTAATAAACCCCTCTAATATTAACACTAATACTGATAGAAAGCACACAAAGCTATACTCAGCTTAGGTAGCAGTTGTGAGCTGCACATTCCTAGAAGTGTCAAACATCAGGCACTGGGAACACCACAGCTCCAGCAAAAGTGCAACAGTCTCAGCAAACAGGAGTATTGGCACGAGGAGCATCATGCTGGGAGAGACACTCCAGGGAGAGCAACTATTAAGGAAAAGAGCCCATCTCCAGCAAACATTCCCATTAATAGGAGTGTGACATTAGTTGTATGGAATAATTCTGCTGGCAGGCTTGGATCAGCTAGCCTGGCTTCTATTGCTCCTTCTCACTTTAGCACCTGGCTAACTCAAAACTGCTGAAGACCTTAATCACTATGGAGACCTGTGTACTACAGCTGGCCACAAATGAAAGCAAAGTGTCTTATCAATTTTATTCTCACTGAATTGGATGCTACAGTCTTCTCAAAAATACAGCTTTCCCAAATAGATAATTGATTCTGTGATTCTATCCCAGCGAAACTAGGGCAAGATGGTAGCCAGTAATCTCTCACTTGCTACTTTCTTAGCCACCACTGCTCTATCCTAGATTGTGCCTGAGAGAGCAGCCATGGTCCAGTGCCCTTCTTGCTCCTAAGACTCTACGAATACACAGCAAGATGACAACCCTTGCCCTGCATGCTTGTATTCCTTGGCCATGTCTACATGGCTCAGGCCACAGGTGATACAGGAGCCTTGTGAGAAGGTTGGGCACCCCTTTTGCCAGGAGCTCTGGCTGACATGGGCCAGCTCAGAGCAGGCTTGTGGCTGCCTACACTTGACCAGTGGACCATCTGCATCGAGACAAAAGGATAATAACAAATGCAGGCAAGTAGCCTGGAAGGCAAGAATTTCAGCTCACCACTTGCTGTAGTGCTCCAAATGTTTTCACTTGGTACATTCACTTCAACAGTCAGTATAGGTCACAGTAATCTGCTGTAGTAATCCCTCTCCTATTGCTAGCTTTTCCTGACATTGTTCCAGCAATCCTGCTGCTTCACTTGCAATGAGAAAGTGGTTCTGTATCCCCTCTTTCTTTCCTCAAATGCAGGGAAATGGCCTTTGATTTATCCTCTCAGCATTTGTAGCATCACAGGCAGCTTGAATTGTGGGCTGTCTAGATCTGTAACTCATACCCTGGACAATTACTGGCCATACACGTCCCAGCACTGATCTCCTCTTAACCTTCACCAGCCTAAGTGTGTTAACTCCCCAAAGATTATCAGGCTGTCTGGAGGTGTGATTGAGATGAGCTTGGCTTCTCTTGAGAAGCCAGTGCCCTAGCCTACTAAATCACTGGCTCTAATCTTCGGCACTTAAGCAAAACCAAACAAAATAATCTTCCAGAAAACACTAATAGCGCAATGTCAATACTCACATCATGTGTATCAACTGCCCTATTAATTACTATCATTACCTGCCTTCATAAATTGAATTCAACTGCAGTTCCAGCACTGTGGGAAACCAGCATTAATTGGGAAAAAAGCCTGCAGAAGCACCTTTGTGTATCTGCATGTTTCCCCTCTCTCCTTGCATGCACACGCCACACAAAATGTGCCCGTTTGCCTACACTACTTTGCATGCACATATGTAGACACACATGTATTTCGTACACATGCATATACACTCTGTGCAACCTGCTAGTAGGACAGGCAGAGGTGTGCTTATTTTACAAATGTTGCTCTACGTTGTTACTCCGTTGTTGAAACACATGCAGAGATGCACTCCAAAAGGATATGTCTTATGCCCTGCATCTCGACATTTTCTGACAGATGTTGGCTAATGCGGTTGTAGAAGGTTCACCGTGGATGCAGTGAGCCCAATAAATCTTCCTCTTAAATGCAGACACTCCACCATCCCAGCATCTTATACCTATAATACATTTTAATTACTTGGCTATTCAAATTATACTAAATTAGATCTGCACAGATCTGCATCACGGATTTCTCAATTTACATTTAATCCATGGCAAACAAAATAATAAAAAAAAATGGCAAGCACACTTTTTATTGGAACTTGCAGAAGCTCCTGAAGTCTGATACCTTTAAAATTATTAAGTGACAAAGATTACTAGCACTAAGGTTCTACTTTGCTTCCCCATTAGCCATTTAGGTGACAGCTGCTGTATTACACATAAAGATGAACCATTCCTTGAGGGATGATAGTGGTTCCGCTGTGACACTACTGGCATAAAGCATTATCAGACCATAGCTGTGCTTAGAGCCATCACAGTCTCCTAGGCACCTATCAGTACCCTCATTATCTGCATCACAGAGTGTCGAGAAAGAACACTGCCAGGCTTCACAGCTTTGCAGCTCATTTGAGAAGCGGAAATTAAACATCCCAGGAGGAAAAACAGGCACATTGTAACAGCACCAGTGCTGTACACACATAACATGTTGACTGCTGTTGCACTGACTTCTGTCTCATTAATTTAATAGGCTCCTGGACTGGGGATGGGAAGGTGGAGAGGCAGCCTTTGCAAGTAGATTACTGAGCAGGGCTCTCTGCACTGATTACGAATCCAGATCGGAGTGAGAACTTACACTGAGCACTGCCGCACTTCAGATACTCATCCTGACTTCTGCAGCTGCCGCGGGGTGAAATAAACCAGAGAGAGGCAGCAAAATTAGCTCATCACATGTGTAATCTGTGTTTCGATTATCCTCGACCCCTGTGTGAAATAAAGGAAAGTAGCACAGGTGCCTTTGCAGGTAGCGATGGTAGCTATGTGCCTGTGTGGGGGTTAATATGAGTGAGTTAAATGGGGACCACTGCATTCAGGCTGGACGATGTCAGGGGGAGCACAATGCAGCTTTGCAACTCAGAAGGGACTGGTTTGCCTTATTCCTCTGAAAAAAAAACAGTGTTTGGTCATGCAGTGATGTCCAGCAAAAAGCACAGTCCTTGCTGAAGCATCTCTAGGACCCGAGTGGAGCATACATCTTCTGACAGCCCTGGGGTGACTTGCTCCCTGAATCAATACACTTAACCAGCTCTCACTTACACTAATGCCAGTGAGTGCACGTCAAGGAAGAAAAATGGTCATAGGCTTCTGTTCTATTCCCTTGCAGAATTTTATGTCCAAGAGCACCTGAAGGAATTTGGAAATTAAAAAATTTTCTGCTGCATTTTAGTTAGTTCCTGCAGGTGATTTCATGCATTTGTGTACATTTAAGTTGATTAGGACATTATAAGAGATGTCACTGAAAGTAGGACTGGTCTGAAAATGTATATATTGTGAGAGACATTCCTTAAAGTGATCTCTTTGTGTCTATGTCCTCTCTTTATTTGTGTGACTGGGTGATAAAAGAGATTTAATGGTTCAACTCAATGGTCTTAAAGGTCTTTTCCAATCTAAGTGATACTATGATGCTGTATAAGACAGAAGTAGAAAGAAGGTGAGCTCATTTTTGCAGACTGTAAATCCACTTTGTTGTTGTATAGGAGCAGAATTCCTCTGACCCCACTGTTTTCTCCCCTCATGCTGTGTAGGAGCTACTCAAGTGCTCCAGGGTGTATGCTCAGATATAGGACAGAAAAAGGAGCCTACAGTATCTATGTTCTCTTATCTCAGCATTCAGTAACGCTGATATTTTTCTGGATCATATAACAAAAATGCAGAAGCTGCATTATCCAGACACATGTACAAATCAGTGACAGCATGAAGAGCAGGTGGGAACCTTGTTTTGAAGGCCCAGTGGGGAATATTGCCAAAGGAATTGCACTTTGTGAGAGTATTAAAGAAAAAACACATGCAAACAGATGGTCTCAGCATCTTAAATGCATCCTCGTCCCTTGGAAATGTCATGAGTCCCTGAGCCTATACACTTTTTTGGGAGTCCCACAGCCAACAAGAAGGGAAATTTCCCTAAGTATCTCATCTGAAGTCATCCAAATGAGATTTTTGAAACTGTGAAAATGAACACAAATAAATATCCCAGGAAAACTTTTTTTTCCGAACAACTGATTTTCCAGAAGTTAATAGCAATTACAGATATTACTGTTGTACACTTAAGGTCTGATCTGGCTTAAAGAAGCAGTCATACATAGTGGGTTTTTTTCTTTCCATGTTCTTGTATACGAACTTACTCCAAGAAGCAGTGTTCTTTCAGCTGCTTCTACATTGCTCCTGTGTTCGCCTATTGTGTTAATATTCCCCAGGTGTTTGTGGACAAGGCCAAAGGCTTTTAAGAGTTTGGGGCTGGGGTGAGGATTGCAACAGTGATTGGAAACATTGGAACTATCTACCATTACAAACAAACCTCCAGATGCTCATCCTATTTAAACATCTAAATCTCAAATTTAAAGCATCAGTTTTGATCATAGCATAAGCTGAGCAAGACATAGAATAGGATTAATGTTTATAGCTTGCATTGGAAGAATTAATAAGGCTATGGAGGGTTTTTAACTCCTCCTCCATGTCCCCAGGAGTAGCGGATGTCTTCCTCCTCATTATTCAACACCACATGGAAGAGACAGGTATATATACAGCTTTTATTTGAATGTACAATCATTTGTTCATTCATATAAGGACATATACAGTAAATATCCTGGGTACCTAGAAGATGTTGGGTTCAGTTGTATCAGAAACAGGTACTTAATGGTAAAGCCAAGGGACCTACAAAAGAGGATTTGACCTGCTTGAATCTCACCTTACACACTTTGGCTTGATGCTGATTGCTGTCTTTTACTGTGAGCCTAGTTTGTTTTTTAAACAACCTCTGGGCAAAGATAAGTGTGTAGCTCCCATGTAGATGCTGTAAATTCACATGCATAGGAGTAAGGAGATAAATACATGTTCATGAATGCACTTCTTTATTTACATGTGGAAGTGAAATTGTCTTATTTTTCCACATAGGTCTTTTTTTAGGGTTCTGAGGGAAGACTCTTTTTTACACTAAAGATCACAAGAAGTTGTGTTTGACTGAGCATAACAACAGGGGGAACAGAACAGTAGTGAGACCCACACTTTCATTGCTGTATAGGTGACCCGCAGTTCACTGTACCTTTCACCACGAAGATCTACATTTTAAGTCTCATACAACGTTTTTCATTTTGATGTACCAAACTGAGAGAAAGGTTTGGCTGCAAGAAACATGGGTTAGCCTCAATCCAGACAAAACAGCAGGAATCCTTCTGACCTTTTAAAAAAAATGGTCAAAGCAGCTGAGGTACCTGCAGGGACACAGGAGTAAAAGGCATCACCTGGGTTGTTGAATCAGGCTCTCACAGCCATGAGCAAGCTGAATCCCCATAGTGCTCTGGGATCCCACAGTGCTCTGGGTTACAGGAGCATTTCACAGATCTTCAGACTGGTTGACAGCCATCTGAACACGAGCCAGTAGTGTGCTAAGGTGACCAAGAAGGCTACGAACACCCTGGCCTCTATCAGGAATGGTGTGGCCAGGAGGAGTAGGGAAGTGATCGCCCGCTTTGTAATCAGCACTGGTGAGGCCGCAGCTCAAACACTGGGTTCAGTTTTGCAACCTTCCCTCCAAGAAGAACATTTTGTTGCTGGAGTGTGTTCAGAGAACGGCAACAAAGCTGGTGAAGGATCTAGAGAAAAATTCTTATGAGGAGTGGCTGAGAGAACTGAGGTTGGTTAGTGTGGAGAAGGGGAGGTCGACAGGATACCTCATTACTCTCTATAACTACCTGAAATGAGGTGGGGATCGATCCCTTCTCCCTAGTATCAGGTGACAGGACAAGAGAAAATGGCCTGAAACTGTACCAGAGGAGGTTTAGATTGGATATCAGGAAAAATTTCTTTACAGAAAGAGTGGTCAGAGTAGTAGGCTGCCCAGGGATGTGGTGGAATCACCATCCCTGGAGGTGTTATAGAAACATGTGGAAACAGCACTCTGGGACACCAATGTTTAATGGTGGTGTTAAACTGATGGTTGCACTTGGTGATATTAGAGGTCTTTTCCAACTGAAACAATTTTATGATTTTATGATTCTATGATTCTAAGATATTGTCTCCCACAAGTGATTCCTGCTTCCAGTGGAAACAAAACCTCAGGGCAGGAGGAGCACAGACCCATCTGAACATGTTCCTGTGTGATCTGATATAGGTGATCCTTCTCTGGCAGAGGGATTGGACCAGATGATCTTTCGAGGCCCCTTCCAGCCCCTGACATTCTGTGATTCTGTGATACTTCAGCACTGCTGTCAGCTCCCCAGTGTGGCTCACAGCCTGGGCACCCAATGGTGTGTTCACCCTCCAGCACCAAACACAACCTAGTGACACCCTTACATAAGACTGCAAACCACATGCCCCAGGTAATAATCTGTGGTTGCTCCTAGTATCTCCAGAAGATACACCTGCTGAAGCATTGTTTTTCACTCCCATAGCAGGACAAGTCAAATGCATTTTCTGCTAACCCAGCTGGCTTGCACAGGACCTCCATGGGCAACTTATCAGTTGCAACACAGCACAGGTCAGACCTTAAGTCCAGACTTCAGGGATATCCTGAAAGCTACCACCTTCACTGACAGTATCTCCATGTCCAGAATACACTCTACCTCATTGTCTATTGGTTGTAAGACAGAGAACAGAAAATTCATTTTATTCCCGTTAGGAACCCACCTGGAAAAGCTTTTAAGTCTGGTAACCAATGTTGGACCTGTTGCAACTTTGTTTTAAACATGGGAACATGAGCTGGGGAAAGGTGGAGGTCTGTGAAATAAAACTCCTTTCCCAGACACAGGGAAACAACTTTATTCTAAACTCCTAAGTGTGGATATTGGAATGCTAATGTGAAATTGCCAGAAGATGGTCCTCTTTAAACCCAAAATATGTAAATAAATATTTGTATTAACATTCACAGTGTTACTTTACGTTCCTGTCGTAATTTATTCTTCTCCCATCAGATAATTTTGGACAATGCACTTTGAGGTAATTTAGGAATATATGCCCACATGATGGACAAAGGTGTCTGGGACAAGTTTATATGTTAAAGCTTCATAGCACATATCTCTGCAGCTTCCAGACCATGCCTCTCTTTGGACACCAATGTCCCATAGCCATTCAGTGGAAGTGGGGTGCAAGATGTTGAAAACTGTTAATTCATATATTGAATTATCTATTCATAGCTTGTCCTTGGAAAAACAGATTCCGTTCAAGCAGGGGCACGGCCACTTGTTTTCTCTACCAGTATTTCAAACTCCAGGTCTGAAGGTTTAGAGATTTTGGAGTAAAGGAATAAAAGTTTATATAACTGTGACTTCCACTGATTTAGGTGGTTATGGAACATTTACACAGGTATAATTGAAGGATTCTTTTATTTTGAACCTGATTTAGGTCAAACCCTGGAAGAAAACTTATACAGGGATTAATATGAATTAATCATAATTTCTAGTGACAGACCCATTTCTTCCTATTCCAGCTTGCTACTGCTCCCAAGGTAAGTAGGTTAAAAAATCCAAGGCCTTCTTCACTCTTGGTGCCTGAGACTCCCATGGAAGTGGGCTATTATTTTGCCCACATTATCCAAGAAGACCACAGCAGTTCTGACAGAAACTGAAATTGAAAATAATCTGGACAATCCATTTATAGGGACTGCATTTCGCCTGCCTAACCAGCTAGAATATAACCTAACTAGCTTGTTCTGAATGGAAGCTCCATTTTGAAAGGCTTGTAGTAAAAGGAGAAAATTTAATTTGCTTATTTTGCTTTTGAATGTGTCACCTGGAGCCCCAATTATTGCCTTTCTTGTTGTTTGGTTGGTTAGTTGGTTGGGTTTTTTTGTTTGGTTGGTTTTGGGTTTGGTTTTGGTTTTGGTTTTGGTTTTTTGGTTTTTGGTTTTGGTTTTGGTTTTGGTTTTTCATTTTTGGTTTTGGTTTTGGGGTTTTTTGTGTTGGGTTGTTTTTTTTTTCTCCGCCACAATGAAATTACTCAGTCTTTGAAGAATTTCTGCTGTGTGAATTACAATCTGTGCTGGGAGAATTAATGGTTTTGTCAGTTTATAGACAGTATTCTTCTTAATACTAATTGATTTATTTTAGAAATGCTTAAAAAACCAACAACAACAAAAACAACCAACATCCAAACCTAGGAAAGGGAAGAAAATATAGAAAACCAGCAAACTTTGCAGTTATCTCTCAGATGCTGGATTCTTCCAGACTCACAGCTGCTCGAATGCCTTCTGCCAGCTGAGTGAAGAGTTTGATGTGATAACAAAAGAGCTTCCATGGAAAAGCCAAAAATATGTCTGTAGCACAGCAGCTGACCAGCTCAGCAGCACGGGTCACTGCAAGCACAAACTGCCTGCTTCTCTATTCATTCCTCTAGCTCCTGACTAAATGCTGAGTCAAGTTTAAGGGCACAGACCATATTCAGGCCATTCATCATGAGTGCCACAACCAGCTCCATTCCTTGATTTTGCAGGAAACTCTAGTCAACAAACACCCTGAATCACCCTTAGCTATCTCAAAATTATACACCACAGAGGCTGCAAAATCTAAATGCTTAAGAGGCACTGAATATGGTCCCACATCACGTTAAGAGTCTTTGGTAGCCTGGAGCTTGTGGACCTCTCTCTTTGCAGAGACACCACTGCTGGCTGCATTCTTGCAAGTGACAGCTACCAAGAGCTGTTTCATTGAGGACCAAGCCCTAAACATGCACCCTTGGCCTCACTTTCCCCTGCTGTGTCAGCCAGTATTTATGAGAGACAGTGGGAAGCATGCCTTGATTGACATCCCCCTCAGGGAAGGAGAGGGGAGCACCATATCATATTGGCAGTGAGTCATCCTGCTCAGATCATCTCCCCCTGCTAAGACGCTAAAGATACCAGCTAAAGATATCAGCTTAGGCTGAATGAAATTTTATGATGACAAGGATGGTGTTAAGCCTTCAACACTGGATGAATGCATGGATTTTTTAAGCAATCAAGAAAAAGAAGTGCTGGGGAGTTACCCTGGGTGACTATCCTGAATCTCCTCCATCACATTCCCATGCCAAAAAGCAGAGCCTGCAGAGTCAGTGCAGGGCAGGCGAAGGAGATGCACGTGGAGGATAAGACATCTGCAGTGTGGATTGTAAAAGAAAATTATGCCCCAATAACAGAGAAAGACGCAGGCCTTTCATTCGGTTCACAGGCTGCAGAGCTCTAATATTATTAACCAGATTTATTTCAAGGAAAAGGTCACTTTATGAAGCGACTGTGTCTAAACTTTGTTCAGATAAAAGGCCATTAACAAAAGGCAGGCTTTGGGAAAACAAGCAAAACTAGGGCTGTGCACTCAGTAAGCACATTTTCTAGTTTTCAGTCAAGAAGTCATTGGCAGTGTCAGTGCTTGAAAACTGCATGGCTCAGACATTTCTAAACCCTTTTAATCCATCACAAAGGGCTCCCTTGATTGTTGCTTTGTTTTTCTGCTGCTGCCCTACAGTATGGCTGCCAGTGTATATTCCTGATAAGCAGTGAGCTATGCAGATGCTGCTAGGCTTCCCTGCCCTCAGTACCATGCAACCTGACAATGCCTGTGTGAGGGACACAATCATGTGCCACAAGCATCCAGGAGAGGTGACACTCCATCCTCCCCTTGTAGTCCAGGAAACTTAAAAGAATACAAGATTAATTTCCATGGGCTATGTGGTACTGCCCATAAAAGTCCCTATGCAATAAATGGGAAGTTCTGCTGAAAACCTGAGAGCACAATGAAGCCCCTGCAGTATTAATACCATTTTAATCCCCCCAGATTCAGAGTTTGGCATAACTAATGCAATTAATTGTGATAAAGGAAAGAGAGCACTGTCTCCATGCATCTGAATATATACTTCAATGCACAATCCATCCTGAGCTGTATGAGAAGGCTGTGTCCCTCTTCTCATGTAACAAACTCCACCATAGCCTATCCTATCTGAAAAAGCACCACAGAAGTCTAAAGGACATATTCAAATCCATCAGGAGGAAAAAAAAAAAGAGCGAAGCAGGTGGCAGGGAGGGTCTCAGCAGAGCAGCAAGGTGACCACCTGAGTTAAATGACACATGGATCCTCTGGGAGAACACAGACCACACCACATACAACCTCCCAGATCAAACTACCAGGGAAACAAAGGGGGTATTACAGTTTCCAGAAAGCAGAGCAATAGTCTATTATTTTCACAGTTCTGCTTCACCTCTGTAACCTCTCTTAAATGCACTGCATTAGGCAGTAGCCCCATGGGGCTTTGCTGGCATTGGCCAAGCATTCTGCAGTGCCAGGTGTAATGTTAGCAGAAAAAAACACCCAAAGTGACAGACTGATGTGACAGAACCTCTACCAGAAATTCTATGCACTTAGTCCAAAGAAGAGCATGGATAAGGGAGAGCTACTGTGTCATCCCAGGTGCAAATCTTGATCGAGAGTCTGGGAAACGGAGCTCTTTGATACAAAGCAATCCCTTCCCTTGCTGCACCCTGATGGCAAACAGGTTTGTATGCTTAGGATGCTCAGGCTGTCCTTTATTGCTGGTGGCAAAATGTGGCAGTGGTTTTATCTGTAGGATACAAGCGTCTGCTGAGGTTGACTGTGAACCAGTTATTCTTTCCCCCTGGCCTTGGGAAGGAAAGGTTACACTTTCACCTACAAAGATATGGCTCGGGTTTGGTTTTTCTTTTTCAAATTGTGGCTACATAAGGAGAGGAAAAGCAACAAGATGCTCTGTATGAACTAGTGCCTTTGCAAATGTAACCGTGAGCTCTGGGTCATGGCACGGGCAGCACTGCTGTGCTCATACCTGAGCTGCAGGGCAGAGGACTGAGCAGAGAGTGCTGCAGGAAAGTAATCAGAGACATACAGAAGCAGGACGAAGAGCAGAAGGGACAGGGGATGAACAAGAAAATGGAAATGCGATCTGCCGATCTCTGAAGATCCTGGTGAAACGCAAAATGGGCCCTGGGTTAAGGAACATCTGTGCATGGCGAGGGCTGGTTGATACTGGGAATGAATGCAGCAAAGTTGGATGAGCATGAACACATGTCTTATGCTTAAAATTCAAACGGAAAGACATTTGCATGCCACTATTTTAATACTAGATGCTAAATGTCCAACATTAGCAACAAGAAATAGCCGTCCTATCAATTTTTAATAAATACTAATGACCTCTTAAATTAAATTTCTAAATGGAAAAATATCAATATCAAACATTTGCAAGACACATGAAATCTTTACAAATGTATATTAAGGCTACTCATTGCAATGCTTATGATACCAACTCTTACAGACATTGCTTGTTTGACTCCCTGCTGGCATTTTCACAGCTCAGCCCTGGCCACCTCTCCCTTGC
The DNA here is from genome assembly GCA_013399775.1 of Semnornis frantzii. Taxonomy (NCBI): domain Eukaryota; kingdom Metazoa; phylum Chordata; class Aves; order Piciformes; family Ramphastidae; genus Semnornis; species Semnornis frantzii. Next base: position 6,576 of record VWYK01014426.1, on the reverse strand, counting down.
AGCTGCTCCTTCTGCAGCACCATCATTTCCACCCAGTTTAAACCACAAAATACCGCAGAGGTGTGTGGATCTGTACAGCCCTTCCCCAGATGACTTCTCTCTAGCAATGAAGGGAAAAAGGGGTTTAAAAACACTGACATGTTTTAATGATCTTGTACGTCCTTCTGAATGACTGCAGAGCAAAGCATCAGATTTAGGAATAGTAGGTGGTCTTTACCTTTTCATTACTAATCAGCAGCCTCCGTCTTTAGTCCCTCTTTTGTCTTGAAGCAGAAGGATGCATTAAAAAGGATGTAAAAACATTACCAGCATCCTCGCAAGCAGCACACAGGGAAGCTGAAGAGTGTCAGCCCCCAAATCTTTTTCTTCTCTCGCCTTCGAAGCTCCTATCTTATTTTTCCATTTGTCTGGTAATGTGTTTCCCTATTACAGCTGCAAGCTCTTTGAGACAGGGGCTGCATCTTCTTCTATTATACTTTTCTTTCAGAGGCTCAGGGTGAGGAGAGGCACCTAATTAATGTGAAGACACAGTGGTATGAAACAGCACATGAAAAATATTTCTATAAGGAATAGAAGACTTGGCAGGGTAAACCTAATAAGATGTAAGATTTTCAGGAGGGTTTGCTTTTCTGTATTTGGAGGAACATTCTGTCCCAAAGTGTTTTACTCGACCTGACCGATGAGTATTATCTGGAATAAAATGGTATATTAATTTCCCTTGACAATAATTGGAGCAGCCTGTGATCTTAGCAGCCTATGATCTTAGCAACCCTCTGGGTATATTCCTAAGGTCAGAATGAGAGTGTCACAGCCATGTTGCTCTTTTATGCCACTCCCTATGCATCTCCAGGAAAAGCTACTAATCCACTTAAACAATTACCTTTCAGAGGAAGAAGCAGAGGACTTTGTGTGAGGATACCTGATGAAAGACTCAGCCTGTGAAATATTTGAAAAGTCCATGGAGCTAAGAAGTGGAATACAACTATTATCTGCCATGTAGCACCAATGAATAAAATCATCACCAGACTGAAACCATTTGGTATTTTTATTCATGTCTGCTCTGCAAAGTGGTTGAAGCCTAAAGCTAATGAAGGAACTAATATGCAATTCATCATGGTGTAAAGCAGAAAAGGCAGACAAATGCAACTCTCGACTCATGTCATGTCAGTGCCTTTCAAACTTCTCTTTGCAGCAGTTTTTTGGAAACGACTGCATTCTCTGGGTTGCTTACCAGCTCGCTTTCACCCTGCTTGCAGCCACATCCCAAAACCCTGCTCAGGCAGCAAGCAGGAAATCCTCTCGGTTTCTTACTCCTCGCCTTGCACATGCATACAAAATAAGGGAAGATAATCAGTAATCATGCCTGACTTTAAGTTAATGGGGCATAATATTGGAGGCAAATAGCTAAGACACCGTTTCACATACTGGGGACGGTGTGTACCACGAGGACTGCTGCTGTGCCTGCTAGGGGATGAAAAGATGCAGAGATGCTGCCTGCCTGTGCTGGGACCACGGCACCTCAACCCAGCTTGCCCAGGGAAAAGCTTGCCTTTGAGGGGAGAAAAAAAAAAAAAATAATCACTCTTTAGTGGTCACCATGAACCTTCTGTCTCTGATAGTGTGTGAAAGCTGCTTCTTTGTCTTCCCACATTCTGCATGGCACTGAGATAATACTGGGTGTAGGAAGGGCCTCGACTCAGTCTGAGGCTAGCACTACCTCTGCATCACACATGACAGTCCTGACAGTGCAGCCTTTGCTATTCCAGCCTCTGGGCTGGAATAGCAAAGGCTTATTTTCCCTTAAACTATTGCCAGTGCTGATCTGCAGGAGTCCAGCCCTCCTGCAGCACTCAGATACTTGAAGTCATGGGGCAAAACCAGAATGAAATAACTTGATTAAAGAATATACAATGTGAGAATTTGGCTTTAGGAGCTCATTTAGTGTATTTGCTATCAAAAGACTCCCTGAGAGTGGATCTACTCCAAAACCTGAGACTTCACACCTGTTTCTGGTCTGCCTCAGGCATTTTATTGGAGGAGCATGCTTTGGTCATGGGGTGACCTTGGAAGGCAATGTCCCACATAAAGCCCTATGGGACCAAACTCTGCCAGCCTCTGGCTGGGTTGGGGAAGCAAGGGAGGCTGTGGACAGCACCTGCTCTTCACATGCAACTCACACTGGACCCCATTGAGAACTGTTTACAATAGCCCTGTGTAGATTATGGTCTTCATGCTGCCATCAGGTAGCAGTTGCAATCAGCTGAGCGGGGGTTACTGTCCGTCATTGCTCTGAGACCACCTCAAGAAGGGAAGGATCCCATCTGGGGACAACAGCAGGTTTTGGTGCTGGTGGTAACTTCACAGCAGACATGTATGCTTATTTTTATTTTTTCCCGTGTCTTAAAGAGACAGAATTGACTCTTGTCTGGGTATTTGGGGCACTGTCAGCACACTTTTAGCTGCAGATTTGCACCTCTAAAATTTTAGTTGTGATTTCAGTCAGTTTGCACATTTCAAAAATGGCGCAAAACCTCATAAAGCACAGATCTAATGCATGTAATACCAATTTGCTGAATGTCAGTGTATACTGATCTTCTATTACAAACACTGGCAGATGGCCATTCCTTTAGTACTCAAGAGTTGCTTGAATAGAAAATCAAGTAATGGCTTAGCCTGTATTTCACCTCTGCATCAGCGCCCATAGCAACACACAGAGGTAGCTGCCTGAATGTGATGCCTCTGTCTCCACCAACTCCTTTACAGCACAACAAAACCATTGGTGATCCCATGGCTACCGTATCCTGTTCTGTCAGAGCTACTAATAGCAAGAGGGACTTCCTAGGTAGAAGACAAGAGCATATGGACTGCTGGGTAGAAAGTCTCAGCTCAGACACAGTAAACTGAGGGCAGGGGACGCACTCTCCTCTGTGAAGAGGAGCAGTCACTGCTTTGTGGCACTGGCAGGAGGAATAAGAACCAGTCAACCTAGTCTGCATGTCATGCAAAACCAGATCATAAAAAAAAGAAAAAAAAGAAAAGAAAAAAAAAAAACAAAAACAACAGATCAAACTCATAGATGAAGAAAAAAGGCTGACTAAGAAACCAGGGAGCACAGGATCAGATCAGGTACTTGCTCTGCAACCGGACATGTGCAGCATCTGCACAAGCATCTGCTTTCTTTGACTTTGTATCCATGAAGGCTTCACAGATATTTTCCTTGGACTTGATCTATGGAGATCTAACCCCTAATACTCTGTGATCTTGTGATCCCTCACCTCCCAGCTTGCAGTTGCAACTCACTTGCAAAATAAACTGTACAGGAGCAAGCCTTTGATGGAGTTCGTGAGTCTGCTGGCAGGCCCAATACTGTCTTCCAAGTGTTTTCAGTTGTTTTGCGGAGATGCTCGAAATCTCAGGGATATTCCCAGTCAGACTCTCACAGTTCTTTTAATAGGCTGTGAAATTTTCGAATTAAACTATTTAAGCGTTCTAACAACACAACACATCTCCAGGTGCCTCATTCCACAATAAAAATCCATTGTACGGCCTTCTCCCCTTACAAAGCGGATTAATTTTAACCCTCACAACAGCCTAATGGAAAGAGCGTGCCACACTCCAAACACCAAACACTTGCTGAAAGCTTTCCTTTGTTAGCACCTCCTGGTTTAGTCACCACCAGCTTCTGAAAAGATTCCACAGTGTTAATGTTTCCATTTCTTTTAATTCGCTTGCAATGATGAGACAGCCATAACACAGCTGTGTTCCAGCTCAAAGGAGCCGAGTGCGGATGCTGCCCACTGTTCCTCAGCCTCTGCTCCCTCCCTGGCTCACAAGTGAGGCTGATGGTGTTGGAAGGATACAGCGACATTTTCCTATCAGGGGTGGAAAAGTTCTTTTAGAGGAAGCCTCTCTTCTTCTTCTTTTTTATTTTTCTTCTCTTTTCTTCCCCCTGCCCCCCTCCTTCCTTCTTTCTTTCTTTCTTTCTTTCTTTCTTTCTTTCTTTCTTTCTTTCTTTCTTTCTTTCTTTCTTTCTTTCTTTCTTTCTTTCTTTCTTTCTTCCTTCCTTCCTTCCTTCCTTCCTTCCTTCCTTCCTTCCTTCCATCTTTTTTTTTTCCTTTTTTCTTTTTCTTTTATTATTATTTGACATTTTCTTTGTGAAAAGCTGACCTAATTTTCTGGGAATAATGTAAATCATTACACACGCGAAGCCTTGTGCTGGAGAGTTTATAGATAAAGCTGAACTATTTTATGGTTCAATTATCCCAAAATATGGAGGGATCCCTGTTGCATTAACACTTCACAAAGATAGTACAGTGAGGGCTTCCTTGCTCTTTTCCTGTGACCAAGCTAAGGTTTGCCAGTAAAACCACTACTGCATCTTTTCGTACTACAAAAGCTGTTAGCACTGCTAGTTATAAAAGACACATAAAAGATATTTTCCTCAATGACTTTCCCTGCTGTTAGTATTCCTATCAATTCCCTGCCCCATTCTGGAGGAAGTTTTAAAGTGCCTATTCTGATGCACAAAAGGTAAGGTGGAAAAGAGTCATTTGGGAATGAGTAGAGGCAGAGAAAAGGGAACGAAGCAGTGGCATACAGGCTGGCATGACACAAACACTGTAGCAGCAGCTGGCTGCCACTGTGTTGCCTGGGATGGTCTTGGGTGTCCAGATCATCCTGACATGAGCAATACACAGCAGTATGTGGGACAAGGCGTGCTGGCAAAACCATTCTCCCTGTTGGGCAGGCTGTGGAGGAGACTGCCCTCAAACTCACCAGTACAACCTGCTAGACTAGGTTATGGCAATCTGTATTCCAGACTGAAATGTGGCATGTAGAGTTCACCCCTCTAAAGAAAGGAATAAGGGAGTGGTTTTTTAGCTGCAAACTTAATGTAATGTCCACTAGAGTTGCAATGTGGAAGAGGGGTGAAACTGTCTGGTCTGATCAAGAGATTTCTTTTTGATGAACTGGGCTGTAGAAATCTCTGGGACCCTGCTTGGGTACATTTTTCTATTGATCCAAATACATGCATGATTCCATGATACACCTTGGATTTCAACATCAGATTTCGTGACATTTCTGGGATGCTATTCCAGAAGAGGAGCTTCTAACTGTTCACATATGCTGCAGGTCAGTGCCTTTGGTAAATTGGAATATGCAGGTAGTTTCCATAGGAAGAGATGTGACATCATCTTCTCCCTTGCTGATATCTGAACCAGCTGCCTTAAGTGAGCCTTAGGTATGGCTCTCAGTTCTCCAACCATACCTGCCTGCTGGAGAGATGTGGCTGACATTCTTGAAGGAATTTGTTGCTCATCTGTTGCTGGTGTTCACTTTCATTTTTATGAAAATCTAATTAGGTTCAGTGATTAAGAGTGCTAATGGGCATAACAATTCTACAGAAACTTGACTTTCAGAAAAAGAAGGGCAATCAAAAAATCCAGCAAAAGATGAAAAAGAAAGGAAAATTAAAAAAAAAACCAAAACAAATTAAAAAAACCCAAACGATAACTCCATTTTATGGAGGATAAGATAAATAAAGGCACTATGCAAATGCCTCTATCTACCTATCAGAGACTGTTGTAAAGACAAATTAGTTAATTGCTCCAAAGTGCTTTGAAAATGGAAAGGGATATATAAGAGGTGATTATTATTATTCACAACAATCTGGTAGGTGAAGGCATCTGTCTATTTTGCTTTATATACCCCCAGAGTTTTCCCAAAGCAACATTAGAAGAAAAGAAAATACCTAAAATAGGAGGAGAACAATCCCAAAAGGGAGACAAAAGGCCTGTGACATTTGTGAATAATAAAAATAATAAGCTATAGATCAGATTAAAAAAATACCATCAGGAGTATAGAGTAAGAAAGCTACACTGAGGTGCATTTGAATGGCTCTTAATGGATGTGGAGATCATTAGCAGTGTGCTGATACTGCTGAACTGACATGGAAAATATTAATTTAAATAGGAATATCTTACATTAAGTCTATAGCCACATTATGACGCAAATATGTCAAGTTTCTGTGCCCTATAATTTGGCTTTTTTTGGTAGTAACCAGAATGCCTGTTTTGTGTCCAACCTCCCAAAAATTATAAAAGAGAAACTTTTTATCCCATTACACTATCTGATGCAATTCTGCAGTCTAAAAAGACCAAGGATGAGGTAGCATTTAAGCTACAATTAAGTCAAACATTTGTCTCTGAAAGTTGTAGAATATCATTTTGTGGTAGTTCGGAGGTAACACTCCAATAATCCTAAATTATAAACAAGAAATAGGAACTTTCTGGACATTTTTTAATAGGAAGTAAATAAAACAGAGAATTGGTTATGGAAGAAAAATAATAAGTCTCTATCATTTAATTAGTTTGCTGGACTAGTATATAATTTGTTGTACAAACTGTTCTCTCTTTCTGCCACTTTCTTGCCTCCTCCTCTTCTGGAGGATGCTGGTTGATCTTGCATGGTTACACTAAACTTGGCTGAGTAGATAAATAATGGGGCCTGCTTTTCTCTCTTGGGGGAGAAAATTGTGGCTGTTAGCTCCTTCTGGGTTTGTCCAGGGCAGGGGGG